>ML253620.1:0-43587 GCA_005239495.1 Nicotiana undulata | reverse complement strand
AACTATGAATAGTTTAAAAAAGGGAGACTATGTTTAAGATCAGTTATTGATTGTTGCTTACATTTTCTTATACGTGATGTGCTATCTCACATGATTCACTGCTCAGCATGTGTTTTGTTTCATTATGTACTGGACCTTAGTGAGTATGTATTCTACCTCTCGTCACTACTCTTTACGAGTTTAGACGGGATACTCACTGGGTACATATTTGTTTATATGTACTCATGCTGCACTTTCCTTCTTTTCTGCACTTGACTGTGCAGGTACAGAGGCTGGTCCGTCCGGTCGTCCGCCTGTTGATAGATACTGACCGCGGCATCGCTCCAGACGGTGAGTTGTCTTCTTGGCGTTCCCCTGACAGCACTTCTGGAGCCTTCTAGTTTCCTTTTTGCACAGTCTTTTGTTCCAGACTGCGGCTTGTATATTTTGTATATGTATTTTCTACAGTTGTATCTATGTAGCCGCCCGTTGACACTGTGACACTAGTCCTGGCACACACTTGTTGTAGTTATCGGGGTTGTATAGGTATTGGGCCTAGCTGTGGTTCAGCTTGTTTCTACGGCCTTGCCCCCTGTCGTTATTGTATTCCGCACTTTCATTGTTATTGTTGTTCATTGGCTGGCCTGACCTCGTCGTTAGGCGCCATCACGATCTGGACCGGTTTTGGGTCGTGACAAAGTATCTCTACCACATGTATCAAATAAGACAATTTTATGATATAGCCAAGTATCAACTACAAATCTAATGGATTCTTCTACATATAAAATATTCAAAGAAGCACATAAATTCTCAAGAAGGTTAGAAGAACCCATAATTCTCAAAAGAAAATTCTCAATACATTCAAGCTCATGATTATAACTTTTCCCAATAATATTCACAACATTAATGTTTTCTACATATAGCTCAAACTGTCACAGAAAGAGTTACAAATAGGTTCATGAAAGAGTATTTGATCGCTAATATCACAATAATCATGCAGATCCTCTTTACTAGAAGCAAGCACTTTTACTGGCTCACAATCAACATGACTAGAGGAATGACTTCCCATCGAACAACAAAACTCACATTCTAGCAATTATCACATGAAAACTCATTAGACACTTGAATAAGAGAAGAAAAAACATTTAACACATTAGCAAGCCTCTTCTCATGAATTTCATGCATCTTTCTACCAAGTTGGTATGCATAATCATCTATGTCATACTCAATTTTAAAAGTAAGCAAATTACTCTTGCACTTGAACTTAGATATTACAGTTAATGACTTGATATGCATCAAAATATCATCATCCACAAAATTTATAAAGTCGCCAACATAAGAAATAAGAGTATAGTTCATTACCTCCAAAAATACCTTAGGTGTTCTAGAAAGGCCAAGAATGTGAATAAACCAATTATACATATCATACTTGGACTTATTTAATAATGGAACAACATCACCTTTTATTCTTTTATGCAATGGCTCTAACTTAGCAATGCCTTTAGGGAACTCCATGTTATAAACCTGTAAATAAGGATCAAACGAGTCAAAAGGTTCAATAACAAAGAAATTAACCAAGCTTTTATCATCCGCCATCCAACAAGAATTGATTTTTTCCAAATTCATGTTGGAATCCAATTGGATCCTTTGACACCATCTCTTGCATTTTACCTCCCCTTTCAAAGGGTCTTTCCACACTTGACTGCACAAAATTACAAGAACTAATACAAGAAAAAGTTAATGGGTTAGAAAGTAAAGAAATTTTTTTCTTGCTTACACTCTCATTGGCTTTTATCACAAGACTAACTTTTTCCTCACCCTTAGCCTCTTTTCTCTCACTAAAGTTTTCCTCTTTTTCTTCGCTCAAACCCTCTTGTTTTTCTCTCTCTACCTCTCAGACATTTGTTATCTCATTGCCTTCTCTCTCTTCTTTCCTCTCAAGCTTACTCTTTCCCCCCTTTGACATCCCACTCTCTTCACTCAACACAACCTCTCCTTTTTCTTCTCTTGGTATGTCAACATGCACTCCCTTACTCCTCTCATTCTTTTCTCTCTCATATTTTTCCATATTATCTTTAACAGTGTTTTCGTCTTCACAAATTTGTGAGGGCGTAAAAGGCACACGAATGAGTTTTTTCCCATTAACCTCAAAAGAATATCTATTTTTTTCCATGCTATATGAAGCTCTTCTGTAGACATACCATGGCTTTCCCAACAAGATATGATTATTATTCACAGGAATCACATCACACCAGATCGCATCCTCATACCTTCCAATAGAAAATAATAACAACACTCTTTTGTCTACCTTTACTCCTCTCAACATGTAGGGTTCAATATGCTCAACACAAGGCAAGTTCAATTTCAAACCATATAAGTGCTAATTGAATTATAGCCAAACTCTTTGTCAATTCTAAGGGCACAAATCGCAGACATCACTTTAGCTCTTGTTGGAAAAATAACTTTACCATTGTCTTTCTTCCATTTGCCATATTGAAAGTTCAACTTTTCAAGTTGATGAGTCATAGCCCGCCTCCTTTCTTCATAACTACATGTTTGAGACATCTTGAACAAAGATTAGAAGAAATATGTATCTTTCAAATTTGGCTTTTTCCCTCTAATGTTCTCACCTCTATTTCCTTCCACTCAAAGCAACTCTTGGTCGTTAATCTTAGATTGATTAATAAACCTTACTAGTCACAATCCTTAGTGATAAGAATTTGGAGTTAGAAAAAGAAAAATGAAAAAGAAAGTGGAAGACAAACCTAGAAAGAATAGGAATTGGTTAGTGTTAAAAGAAAAAGGAAAGAATTTAAGAAACCCAAAACCCACAAGAATAAGGAAAGAAGTTACCTTAATCTTCAAGAACTAGGATCCCCTCTTCTAGTTTCCTTTCTTGACTTGGAAAATAAAATAATACTTGAATTCTGAAAATAATAATGAGCAATAACACTTTTTGGGGACTGAACTTCTTCTTTTTTAATTTTTTTAATTTGTTTTTGGTCAAAAACCTCCCAAGATTATCAAGATTGAAATCTTGATTAGCCTATGCTCTGATACAACTTGATAACAACACAATAGGGATCCAAGAATTTCTAAAGAAAATCAAGAAACGTGCGGAAACTAAAAGAAAATAAAAAAAACAAAAAAAGGCGAAACATTAAAGATAGATTGAATTCAAGAAAGCGTTTCTTGAATTCAAGAAGTATATTCTTGAGGTTGAATCCTAACAACAACAACTAGCTAACGAAGAACTAATCGCCTTTGGTAGAGACTTAAAAACAAGAGATAGATTTTGAAACCCGACCCTTTAGAATAACAAGAACAACAATAAGCCTAAACTTATCACCTTTCTTCAATACCTAGAAGTGATCTAAGATTTCAAAAAGGGTTTAATCTTAACACCTTAAATTGAGTCTTGAAGGTTGAAGAATAAATCCAAGAGTAGCCACACACAAGAGTGCAAGAAAAATCTCACAATTTTTATTGATATCGTCTATAATAATCTAAGTCTAAAAACAAAGAATACACCCCTTTATATAGATAGGTGTCACGAAATTATACCTAAAAACAAGTAAATAAAGTCCGAAACTACTTTGGACAACAAGTCCAACTACCTTAGGAAAAGGAAAATACCAGGAAGCAAAAACCAAGTCATTCTTGGAAAGTAATTCCAAAAATCTTAGTAAAAGGAAAACATAACCTTTAACTAACTAGGAAAGCAATACATATAGTCTCATAATATATGAAAATAAGTCTCAAACTAATCTTGGATAGAATCTTGAAAATCTTAGAAATCTTGAAAGAAATTTGCAAGCAACTTGACACCAACTTGCACTCAACATCTAGCACGACTATTGTAACCTTCTTAGACATCAAGTAAGTCCTTTTTATGCTATAAAAACGTGGCTTTATGTAGGACTTCATGGGCTACAAGTTTGGACACATTTTAGGTGCCAAATTGGTTCAACAATGGCCTGATTTGGACCTTCTTCAGAGGATGTTTATTGGGATCTAATCCACCTCTTCTCGGACATGAACTTGGGACATAAGATAATTATAACTCATATCCTTTATCCTTAAACTCTTCCTCCCAACTAACAACTTCTTTGATCGCTCCTGAAGCTTAATGACCTTGTTTTGCAACTTTTTAGCTTGACATCTTGTTAAAGGCCCTCTTTGAGATTCCAAATCTTTGTCCTTGTCCTTGAATAGATTTGAGCTTCCTAAGATGCTATCATTAGTTGACTGTGAGATACCGCATTCATTATTTTCCCATCAATGAGAGCTAGTTGTTCATAGTAGCTTCGTACCCATTCTGCATCGGTGAGCTCAACTTCTTGTATGATTCTTAGAGTGGGGATTTCTACTTCAGCAGGAATAACAGCTTCAGTAAACTAAACCATTAGGTAGGGAGTTGCCCCGGTTAATATGCGAACTATGGTAAGATATCCAAGTAAATAAAATGGAATCTTCTCGTGCCATTGTTTGTAATTATCCACCATTTTCCTCAATATCTTCTTGATGTTCTTGTTGAAGGCTTTTAGGGCTCCCTTTATTTGCGGTCTGTATGCCGTGGAGTTCCTATGCTTGATCTTAAGCGTTTCACACATGGATTTCATCAAATTGCTTTTAAATTGACGGCGTTGTCAGTAATGATTGACTATGGTACTCCGAATCGACAAACAATGCGGTCCCGAACAAAATCCGCTACAACCTTCTTAGTTATCGCTTTATAAGATGCAGCTTCAACCCATTTCGTGAAGTAGTCTATGGACACCAGAATGAACCTATGCCCGTTTGAAGATGCAGGCTCGATTAGGCCGATGACATCCATACCCTAAGCGGAGAAAGACCAGGGTGAATTTGTTGCATTGAGTTCATTGGGTTGTACTCGTATCATGTCAGCATGTATCTAGCATTGGTGACACTTCTGAACATACTTGATGCAGTTTGATTCCATAGTCATCCAGAAATACCCTGCTCTTAGTATCTTCTTGGCTAAGATGAAACCATTCATGTGCGGTCCGCAAGTTCCGGCATGTATTTCCTCGAGAAATATAGATGCCTCCTTGGCATCGATAAACCGTAGTAACCCCTGGTCAGAAGTCCTTCTATATAGAATTCCCCCGCTTTGACAGAAATGGCTGGCTAATCTTCGAAGTGTGCACTTCTGAGTATGGGTAGCAGCCTCTAGGTTTCTCCCTTTTCCAGATACTTCTTGTTGTCGTGGAACCATGGATTTTTGTCAATCTCTTCTTCAACATGAGCACAGTAAGCGGGCTGTTTATGAATCCCTATTGGGATAGGATCAATAAAATATTTGTACGGGTGTTGTATCATGGAAAACAAAATGGCTAACGCATCTGCGAAATCGTTATGAATACGTGAAACATGTTTGAATTCTATCTTTGTGAACCTCTTTATCAGTGCAAATATGGCAATGTTTTGGTGTTCTTCGTAGCCCATTCGCCTAGATCACGCCCCGAACCTGGGCCTGGACGTAACACGACACTCAGTGCCTGACTACATATGACCGAGCGAACCAACTGGCTGGCTGAATCAACATGTGATATTATAACATACTGAATGCGGAAGATAAACTACCACATGCTGATATACTAAAAGTCTGGATTATATACATCAAAGTGCAGAAATACTAATATAATTCTGAAACATATTTATAGCCAACATTGCTTAATATGAAAAGCCTGCGACTTTGTCTAATTGTTACTCTAGTCTATGAAGCCTCTAATGAAGTACTGAAAACACTGACTGTCTAAAAATGATAAAGACTGTAAGGTAATGATAATTCCCAGAACGAATAGGGGATCACCAAATAGCTGGTACGAGAATCCTAGCGCTCTAAATCGTCAACCTGTAAATCATTACCTGCATCGTGAGATGTAGGCCCCGGGCAAAAGAGACGTCAGTACATTTGAATTGCATTGGTAGGTAAAGCAACTGAAAGAACGAATTATAAATGCTGAAACTGAAACTAAGCTGATAACTGAAAGATAACTGATAATTGAAATGATAACTAATAACTGATAATTGATAACTGATAAATGAATTGAACAAAGGAAGTAAGGATATGAATACTCCCTCTTCTGAATGATGAACGACCTGTTTATCTGAATATTAAACTGCGGCTTCAGGCCCAATATATATATATATATATATATGCACAAATTGCGGCCTCGGGCCCAAGTATATGTATACATAACTGCGACCTCAGGTCCAAAGATGCATAAAGCATAAACTGCGGCCTCAGGCCCAAACATGCATAAAACATAAACTACGGCCTCATGCCCAAATACATGTGTTCAACATTCAGGAACTGAGAATCATACTGAAATACATGATACTGAAATACATGATGCTGAAATACTGAACCATACTGATTTACATGATACTTGAATATTGAATAGAGCCAGACTGAGACATGTATTCATGAACTGATTATGAAAATTGAAACTTCAACTGTTTATGACATGCAGATTAAGCCATACTGAGACTTAGGAACATCAAACCCAAGTCTATATTGAATACGAACTGAGCTCACAACGTTTATAATGAAAGTCATGAACGAGTTATGAAGCTAGAGAATAGAAGTTCTGCAACTATTCAAGGAACTAGACTTAACTATATTTCTGAGGCAATTAGTAACGTCGTAAAAGAAACGTATTGTAGGGAGAATCAATAACATTCCCAAACATAGAGAGTTAGCCTCACATACCTTAATTTCCCGCTCTTGAGCATAATACAACATTTGTCAACCCTTTCAACTTTAATCTATATCAATACAAGTCAAAAGGATTCCAAATTAGCAACAATAGTCATGTTTTGGTCACTTAGGCATTTTATCAAATACTTGGTGGCATAAAGCTCTATAGCCCTTATTAATGGTGTTTCTACACCTAATAACCCTTCCTCTTACTCCTAGATAAATTCTAATGTCTCAAATGGCTATAATCAATACCATTCTTTATCACCCATAATGTAAACAACACTTTTAACCCATAATCAACAATCAACAACCAAACCTATAACCGTTCTTACTTTTCTATCAAACCCATCAACACATAACTCATGAACTAGAGTCTATAATTACCAAACCAATGCTAGAATCAATTAGAGGGTGAATACATTACCTCCTTGAAGTTCAATCCCCTTGAATTCGAGTTCTAGGGTTCCTTCTCTCAAAAATGATGTCCCAATAGAATATATAATTATATGTAGGGTTTACCCATATTAATAAGATGTTGGGAAATTAAAATTAACTTAGAATCACCATTAGAACTTACCTTGGGTGGTGGAGGGACCCTTAAGGAGTTAGGTTTTTGAGAGCTTTCCTTTCTAGAGCAAGTTTGTATGTTTTGGGGATGTGGGGGACGAAGTAGGGATTTATAAATGACCCCCATGTGTGCCCTCGCGCACTTGAAGGCCCAACCGCGCACCTGACCGCGCTAAATGGCCAGAACACTGCCGCATTAGCGCGCCGCACTACTGGGCGTGCATATTGCGCACTGTTCTTTAAAACGGGCATAACATTTTGCAGAGAGATCCGTTCGGGAATAATATATCGTTGGAAAGCTAATTCAAAGGCCTACAACCTTCATGCTTTAGGTTTTCCCAAATGCTTTACACATTTTCACTAAACACTACTGAAAGACGGACCTTCTGCAAACTTAGTCGATTTTGGAATCTTATGCACCTCACTTTTCATCTTGATTTTGAAACAACTATTTGCACCCATACTCATCCCGATAGGACTTCATATGTCTATAATATAACCTTACCACTCATTTGAAACATTCAAATCTAATCCAAATGTACGGGGTGTTACATTATGTCCCCCTTGGGATCATTCGTCCACGAATGATTGTCCTGACTGTAACTTTTGGTAACTCCGGACTTTAAACGGGTTTGGGGGAAACATGAACTTTCATTAACACTTGCATACTAAACTGAATGAATACATGATTACTGAAATGTTGATATACTAAACTTAATGATTGTTGCATTGATTGAATATTGGTCTGCCATGGATACATGAATACAGAACTAACATGGATATTTGAATATTGAACTGGCACGAATATTTGAGAATTGAACTAACATCAATATCAGAGTACTAAGCTGGCATGAATATCTAAGTATTGGACTAGCATGAGTAGCTGAGTATTGAACTGACTTGAATATATGAGTACTAAACTGACATGAGTACTGGAAACTTGAATGTTATAACATGACACGTGAACTACTGGTTGTACCACCACTAATTTTGGTGGCAACTCCAACTTGTAAGCTAATTGACCGATCCTTCACAAGATTCTATATGTCCCAATATAGTAGAGGCTATGCTTCCCTTCTTCCCAAATCTCATAATGCCTTTCATAGGTGAAAATTTCATAAACACTCAATCACCAACTTGAAAATCTAGGTCTCAATGCCGGCACGTCCGAATAGGACTTTTGGCGGCTATGACTCGTCTTCAAATGATCTTGAATCAACTTAAATTTCTCTATACTCTGATAGACCAAATTTGATCCCAACAACTCTGCTTCACCAACTTTGAACCAAACAATTGGCGACCTACACCCTTGCTCATACAAGGTCTCGCACGGTACCATCTTTCTAATGACCCGATCGGTCGTTTTAAGCTCTAGCGCGTCGTCTAGCAGTTTGAGGTCATGAGCAGCTTCGTTTCAAGTATTATGACTCGTAGGCATGGTCGGAGTTGAATTTCGGTAAGTTCGGAGTCAAATTGGAAGGAAAATTCTCATTTCGGAAGCCTTAAGTTGGAAGGATTGACTAAGATTAGAATTTTGAGTAAACGACCTCCGAATCAGGATTTGAAGGTTCCAGCAGGATCATATGATGATTTTTGACTTGGTCGTCTGTTCGGAATGGATTTTGGATGACCCGGGAGCGTTTCATCGCCCAATAGCGAAATAAGAGTTTCCTTAAGTTCATATTGTGGTTAGGGATGTGTTTTTGTGCTATCGAGGTCCGAACGGAATTCCGAGACCGGCAATAGTTTTGTTATGTCATTTATGACTTGCTTGCAAAATTTGGTGCCATTCCGAATAGTATAGGTTAGTTCGGCGCAATGTTAACGAATTCAATAACTTAAAGTTCTTAAGTTTGTTTCGAAGGGTTTTGAGGTGTGATTCTGAGTTTTAGCGTTGTTTTGGGTTTTCCGAAGGCTCGAGCAAGTCCGTAGGATGGTTTAGGACTTGTTGGTACATTGGTTTGAAGTTCCGAGGGCTCGGGTGAGTTCCGGGTAGGTCCCAGAATGTCTTTAGGCTTAAAACATAGTTGTTGCAGGTCAGAGAAGTCAAATCTCTGAACCCACCAACGAGGTCCGCGGTCCTTTTTGTGCTGATCGCAGTGGGGGCCTTCGCGGCCGCGGTCATTTTTGTGCGGTCCGCGGTGGAGGAGCTGGACCACGGGTACGACTTTGTAGGCCTATATATTTTGTTCTACAAGGAATTTGGAGATGCTTCAAAAATGAAAGTAGTACCCCTTCGTGTCTAGTTTCCATAAAGGTAAAGAAATCACAATTTGGACATCTGCAGAGAAAGTGAAGGCCAAAATACTAACGCCTGTCACTACAGATATTTTTCTTTGTTTTCTTCACTTTTTGTTGTTTTTGCCAGCGAGGTCCGCGGTCATTTTTGTGCGGTCCGCGGTGGGGGACTGAGAGGGGTATAAATAAGTGGGAGTTTTAGTTATTTTTCATTTTTCGAAAACCCAAAAACATAAGAGGCGATTTTCCAAACACTATTTCTTCTCCAAAATATTTGTAAGTGATTTCTAACTCAATTTCTTCACTCCTTAACTTCTTTTTACAAGATTTCATCCTAGATTCTAGGGTTTTCATGGTGGAATTGAGAATTTTGGATAAAATCTAAGAACAACGAAATTTGGGTATTTAGACCACAAATTGAGGTCGGATTCCAAAACCATTTATATATCCGGGCTCGGGGCGAATGGGTAATCGGGTTTTGTTCCGAATTTCGGGTTTGGACCGAGCGGGTCAAGGGGCCGATTTTTGACTTTTTGGGGAAAACTTTAGAAAAATCACTTCCATGCATTAGAATTGATTCATTTAGCATTTTATTTAATATAATTAAGTAACTTGTGGCTAGTTTTGACTCCTTGGGAGACGAGTTTGGAGTTTCAGGTGCGTTCTTGACCCGGAGAGTAGGATCGACACGAGGTAAGTCCCCTTTCTAACTTTGTGAGGGGGAGTTGTCCCCATAGGTGAACTAATTAATTATGTGCTATTCTTTGCGGGGGGCTACGTACGCACGAGGTGACGGGAGTCCGTGCGTAGCTACTAATATGCTATGTCCGGGTAGTCTAGGACCTACTAGAATGCTTTACTTGTTGTACTTGTGACCTTGTCAATAAAATATCATGTGATTCTTTCAATTAGTAACTAAATCTCTAAGAAGGATAAAGTTTACTTTTCTTAATCACCTAGAAGGAGAATTGGTTCTTCATTGGATAATTTTGTTTCGGATAAATCTATAGAGTTTGGAACCCTATCGAAATTGGAAAGTAAATCTCCAGAAAGGTTTTAAATACTATTCTCATGTTTATTAAATGGAGAATTTTATCACTTCATTGAACAACTAATTTTCCTGATAAAAATGTGGTTTATTGGTGTGAATACGTGTAACTTTGGGTGCCTGAGTCGCATGTATGATTCACGAGCAGGATGACCCTGTATTTATGTATATTTATACGAGGACTCGAGTCACAGGTATGATTCGCGAGCGGGGTAGCCCTAGTATTATGTTAACCACATCGCACGTTCGATTCGCGAGCGGGGCAGATAGATGCATCTATGATTCAGGTCGTTCGACCCTCGGCAATGCACATTTTATTATTGATTGATCCGCGCCGTTCGACCCTTGGCATTTTCTTGCGCATGATAATTGCTGCGTATTTCCTGTAATTATTATTGTTTATCGTCCTAAGAAGTTTTAAATTGCCAACTGAAATGACGGAGGTTTAATGTGTTAAATGCGAAAGAAGTTGATATTTGTTATCCCTGATTAATACTAAATTGCCTATGATGCTCATACTTAGCATCTCACTGGATTATACTAAACTGACTTATAGCAAATGTCAAATTCGACCTCTCGTCACTACCTCTCTGAGGTTAGGCGGGATACTTACTGAGTACATGTTGTTTTCGTACTCATACTACATTTGTTGTGCATTTTTATTGCACAGGTACTTTCACCGCGATGTGGCCAGCATTGGAGACTTCGGTGAGCTGCATTATCCGGAGGCGACCCGCAGCCGACAAAGTCTTTCTCTATGTATTGTATTTTCATTTTTAAATTCCTTGTCCCTTGGTATTTCGGACAAGCTTTGTTGTGTTTGTAAAATTCTTAGAAATTGCTCATGTACTTGTGTCACCGAGTTCTGGGATGTGTTTGGGATTTTATTTAATAAATTGAATGGTTTACCTGTCGTGTTTATTTTAATAAAATTTTATTCGCTCATTGGCTTGTAAGTGAAAGGTGGCGATTTCGAAAATGTTAAAACATGAATTTATTTCAACTAATTGATGGTTGGCTTGCCTGACAGTGGTGTCCGGCGCCATCACGACCTTAATAAATTTTGGGTCATGACAACATGGTATCAGAGCACTAGGTTCCCTTAGGTTTCACGAGTCATGAGCAAGTCTAGTAGAGTCTTGCAAATCTGTACGAAGACATATGTACTTATCTTCGAGAGGCTACAGGGTTGTTAGAAGTACTTCCATTCTTGATTCCTCATCGTGCGGTTTGATTCCTTTAAGGCTTATGCCTATGTTTCTTCTTACTCAATCTTACGCATCGCGAAGCGCTTGCTATGAATCAGGAATTTGGGGAATTAAAATGGTGCTACGAATAGAGTGCGTAATGTTTTCCATGTGTAATTGGTTGGGGCTGTTGTTGTAGCCCTACAGAAGGATACTATGTTGTTTCAGCTTAGTAGTTGTGTTTCTGAGAGCCTTAAGTCTATGCTCAGGTAGTGATGATGCTTACAATTGGCTATCGCACGATGTGGGTGTGATGGTAGGATGATTGCCCATATGTAGGGGTAATGAATGACTTGAAGGGAGGTCTTCTCAGAGCGTGATTTTGATATTTCAGCATTTTAGTTCTGGCGGAGGAAAGGAAATTGAACTATAAATGGTCAGGTTTTGGATTGATAAAGTAGTAAGACTTGGTGTTTTCAAGTGAGGTGGAATATTCACCTGTGATGTGATATCGTCGTCATTGATCGAATGGAATGTGTTAAGTTTGTCGGTGCTATGGTTTCTTCGATTGCATGGGGTCGGGGTATTGGGAAGTAGTATTGAAGAGGTGGCTGTCAAAAGTCGTAGTGTGCGGTGGTTCAGTATTGAATAAGTATTTCTAATGAAGGCAGCCCGAGAAAGATGATCATCGGAGAGTTTTGAAGTTATGGTGATTTGCTGGTTTAAGAGCTACAGAGAATGATATTGAATTGGGGCAGCAATTGGGCATCATACGATGAAGGAAGACATGTGAGAAGTGTCAGGTGGCGGATAAATTTCTTAGAGGCCAGGTGTAAGAAAAGGAAGTCAAGTAGTTGCTCGTAGGATTGAGTTGAGCTAAAGTGGGAAAGCGGCAGCATAGTGATGAATTAGAGGATATTGTAGCACATTTAGTGGATTTCCGTGAGGAGCGGACAGACTAGTAAAGTTGGTGAATGAGAACAGCCTTAGGATGGGGTATTGATGTTGTAGAGAGTGTGCAGTACATCGTCGTTGGAATGTGTCAGTTGGTAATTTCCACATTTGGGTTATCTCTCATGGGCAAGTTAGCGGTCGTGTAGTTGGCAAGTTTCTACAAGGAATTCTAGTGGCTATTTAGTAGGATGGCGAATATGTGAATAATGCTAGAGAATTTGAGAATTCAGGAAGTGCTAACAGAAGAATTTAGAAGAATTTGACGGGTTGGTTGAGCAAGGTCATGTCAGCAATGGAGAAAGAATTTCGGTGGGGTCTAGAGTAGTGAAAGGAGTAGCTTCGGGCTAAGTGGGGGAGTCCCACCGCCTGCAGTTGGGATGTAGGATTGTCTTCTCATGGGGTTGCGAATTGTCAGCGTAATGGCAAGTTATTACAGCTAAGGAATAAAGTGGTAACTGAGCATGGGATTTGAGGAATATGTGAAAAAGTTGGTCCTATTGGACTAAGGATAGGTTTTGGGAGATTCCGAATTTATGCTTAATGCATAGGCGAGTTATTAGGGTAGTGACTCCGTCACTTGCTTCATTGAAAGGGTGTTAGTGTACTAGAAGAGCCTTGGAGTTGATTATATTCGGGGCCAAGTCAGAGTGGGTGACTCTCAATAGTGGTCCTAAAGAATTCGAAAGTTAAGAATGCGGTGTTTAAGGGGTTCAGGCAGCAGTATGGTTAAGAAACGAGCTTTGCAGCAGAATTTATGAGAAGGGAAAATGGTTAGAGTGCTCTATGTTATTTACAGCGTGCAGGATAGTATTGGAGGAGTGAGACATAAACTCCGGATTTGGGAAAAGATTATTGGATGGATATATCAGTCGAAGATGTGAACGCGCACAAGGAGGGTATGAGACGGTTTGTGGGATTGAGACAGCATGGCCTCATGAATCAAGGCCACTCGGGATGAGTGAGGATTGAGTTTATTATGATTTGAATGGGGTTACTATTGTTTCTGAGGCAGTTAAGGATGATTAAAAGAAGATATATTTGTTAGCCATGGTTGGAATGGCACATGGGCGACAGTGATCAGTTTCGTCAATTACATTAAATTATGCATGTGGTTTGTGTCGTTGTATGCGAGGCTTGTCGGCCGCCGTAATAGATCATAATTGGAAGCATTCAAGTATTACGGCTTGTCAGGTGTAGGCGGATCTCGGAAGGATCATGGGGGTATAGACTATCCCCTGAGGATTTTCCTGTTTTGTGATTCTGAGAAGTCACTCGTGAGTTGTTATGGTTCTCTTGAATTGAGGTAAGAAAAAGGTTTCTATATGATGGAGTGTTCACCTTATTAGTGGTTCAGGAGTTATGATGGGATTCTTGCGCCATCTCATATTGTCATGTTAGGTATAGTAAACGGTATGTACTAGGAAGTAAGGATCGAGATTGTGGTTCGGTGTTAACAAGGATGTCATGAGCTTGGATGAGCGGGGAAAAGGGATTTGAATGTTTAGAGTAAGTTGGTGTTGTCTTCAGTGTCACCTAAGATCGGTGTTTGAGGAAAGAGGCTTTACATCCTGGTCCTAGGTTCTTGATTTGTTTTACAGCGTCAATATGGTCGGCGGTATAGATGTGCAGACATGTTACCCTATGTGGAAGGACATGGGAGCATGACCGCGGGAAGATCGTATGAGTGTGACATGTAGTCACTTAATGGATTGAAGATTCAGATTGAGTATGAAGAAATGTAATATTGCTTGTTTGAGAGTTATACCTGGAAGGTGTTCAGTTCAACTTTATTGCAGATTTGTGGGGTGAGTTCCCGGCTATGATGGTGGTTCTTGCGTGTAATGAGAAGAGATGGGTTGTTATAGATCCAGGAAAGGCTATCAGCCTAGTTCAGTGCGAGCAGAATCACCTTGAAGTGTGTGAATGGATTTAAAGAGGACTATGGGCTTCATATGAGTCAAGAGTGTTCATTCTAGTATATCGCTCCCCAAGGAGGGGTGTTAGAACATCATAAGTGGTTCCGTCTTCGTCCAATTCATGAAATATTATGATTTTGCCGTGTGAGTTGTTACGCGAGCAAGATGGCTCTTGAGATTCAGAATATATATCGCACCCTAGTTGTGCTTGAGTTTGTAGCCTATGACTCTATCAGTCTCCCCAAAATGGTGTTATGCACTTAGCGTGCTGGTGACCGATATTCAGTATCTTGTAAATTGTGAGCAATTCGGCTCTGTATATATTTCCTTGTGTAAATCTTATGATGGGATCGGGTGGCACGCCGCCACGGGTATGTTATTTGGATCGGGTTGCGCGCCGCACAAGTATGATGTGGAGCAAGACTCCTATAATTATTTTCTTGTGTGTTACTTCTTATTTTCTGAGAAAAGTTCATATTTATAGCGTGAGTCGAGTAGTCCCTTCCTGATGTTATTGTCCTTATGTTTCGTATTCGAATTATCCTATTGGCGCGTGGCGGCATCATGTGTGAAGCTTCTGGCCGTGTTTGGGGTGATCGGTTATCTGAGCGGTTCATACTGGGTGAGACGAGATGTGTAAATGTGGAATCGGCGTGATAAGATTATGCAAGTATATTACAAGGCAATTGCCATTATTGGTTTGCAATTAGATGATGATCTAAGCTTAGAGAAAAGATTTTAGTGTGTGGTTAACTCTACAGATGGTTATGAATTTTCTACACATCTCCTCCGTGGTAGTGGTATCGTCAGCATTACAGCAGGATGTTTGTATATACCTTACAAAGTGCATTGAGAGCATCAGATTCGTTGAATCTTGGCTATTAAGGTTCAAGGAGTGTCATTTGGGTCAGAAGATGGACTATGCAGTGTATGGTGTCAATTCAGCTAAGGTACACAATTGTGTCCTGGTACCTTGTATAGTAGTTAATGCGATGTTCATATATTAGGAACAGGCTTGGCAGAGAATTCTCAGTGTTAGAATTGAGTTCGGGATTTGCGGTATAAATAAAAGAGGTTATCCTCAGATTTTTATCAAGCTCATATGGTCAACCGGGTTGTGGCAACACGGGCAGGTGCACGAGGTGTTGGGTAGTAATTTCAGGTGTCTCAAGAGAAGTTCTTGGCACGTTTGAGGACGAACGTCTATTTAAGTGGAAGAGAATGTAACGACCCGACCGGTCGTTATGAGCTCTAGCACGTAGTTGAGTAGTTGGAAGTCATGAACAACTTCATTTCGGGTATTATGACTTATGTGTATGGTCAGAGTTGAAATTCAGGAAGTTCGGAGTTAAATTGAAAGGAAAATTCTCATTTCAGGAGCCTTAAGTTTAAGAAATTAAGTAAGACTGGAATTTTGAGTAAACGACCTCAGAATGTGGATCTGAAGGTTCCAACAGGTTCGTATGATGATTTTGGACTTGGGCGTATGTCTGGAACGGGTTTTGGATAACCCGTGAGCGTTTCGGCGTGTATTGTGGAAGTTAATACTTTAGAAGAATTTCATAAATTTGGGTTGCAAGGCATTTCAGTGTTATAGATGTCCGTTTGGGATTCCGAGTCTGGGAATAGCTTCGTATGGTGATTATGGAACTGGGAGAGTGATCGAAAGTGAATTCGGATGTCCGTAGGTCATTTTGAAGTCATTTGGCTAAAGATAGAAATTTGAAGGTTTTTGAGAAAATCCGACCGGAAGTGGAAATTTTGATATCAGGGTTGGAATGCGATTCTGAAAGTTGGAGCAGGTCCATAATGTCGAATGTGACTTGTGTGCAAAATTTGGGGTCAATCGGACGTGATTTGATAGGTTTCGACATCTGATGTGAAAGTTAGAAATTTCAAAGTTCATAAAGTTGAATTCTTGCGCGATTCGTGTTTTCGGCGTTCTTTGATGTGATTTGAGGCCTCGACTAAGTCCGTGATATGTTTCCAGACTTGTTGGTACGTTCGGACGAGGTCCCGAGGGGCTCGGGTGAGTTTCGGGGTGGTTTCGGACCATTTCTAGGCCATTTATAACTGCTGGTTTTTGGCTACAACATTGTTCTACGCGATCGCGGGGAATTGGTCACGATCGCGGTGAGTAAAATGTGAGAAACGGGCCAGTGAATCGCGATCGCAGAAAGCCTTTCGCGATCGCGTAGAGTAAATGTTCTGCTGCACTGACTCGACTTTGGAGGCTCATATCTCACAATCTATAAGGAATTGTGAGATGGTATAAAAATGAAAGTTGTAACCCTTTGTATCTAGTTTCTAGAAAGATAAACCATTCATGATGTGGATTTGTGTACAAAGAGATATGGCTGTTACACTACAGGGTGTCCGTGAAGATGAAGAAGAAAGTTGTGTTGCACATGGGCTGACTTTGCCAGATTATATCTAGAACTCTATAAGGAATTGGGAGATTAACAACACATGGAAGTTGTAGATCTTTGAGTCTAGTTTTTAGAACATTTAACCATTTGTCATTTGGAGTTGTGTGAAAAAGGTTATGACTATTCTACTGGAGGCTGTCCGGGCAGGCTGGGCAATTGTTCTCCGCGATCGCGAAGAGCAAATTTTGGGTTGGAAAATTGTTCTCCGCGATCGCGAAGCATTTTCCCTGATCGCGATGAGTAAATACCTGGGCAGAATGATATTTTAGCGTGTTTAGCTCATTTTGCTTCATTTCTTCACTTGGTTGGGGCGATTTTGGAGGATTTCAAAGGGTGATTTTCATCAAGCATCAAGAGGTAAGTGGTTTTTATACATGAGATTAAACATGAAGAACTGTGGAAAATTTGGGATTTTGGAAGAAACCTAGAATTTGGGTAAGTGTGCTTTTTGCCACGAATTGAGCATAAATTTTGGAGTAAATTGTGTAATTGAATTAGTAAAGCTTCGGGTAGAGATTTTCTTCAAGAAATTTCAAAGTCCGGGCACGTGGGCCTGAGGGCATTATGGTCATTTCATTGAGCCGGGCTGAGGAACTCTGTAATTTGAATTTGTTATGATCAATTGAGTATACTTTCATTGAATTATCGTTATTTGGATAGTTTGGGGGCGTTGCGCATCCGTTGGGGTCGTCGTAGGGGCTCGGAAGCCGGTGATGAATCTTCGGAGCGAGGTGAGTCTCTTTTCCAACCTTGTAAGAGGGAATTGTCCCCATAGGTACCCTAAATGCTATATGCAGTTGTCTGTGGGGGCTACAGACGTACCAAGTGACAAGAGTCTGTTCGTAGCGACTATTATTGTTATGTCCGGGAAGTTAGGACCCACACCATGCCTTATATTCTCCTTGTAACAACTTATATGTTATGTTATGAGATACTGTTATATGTGGTTTGTTTTTCTAAGACTTATGGATTTTAAATCTTATAAGCGAAATTGTTTTACGGAATAATAATATGAAAATAACTGTTTTACGGGAGATAATATGAAAGGAAATCGTTTTATTGTAAAATGAAAATGAAAGGAACTGTTTTATTGAAAACAATACGAAGGAAATTGTTTATGGAAAATGTTTATGAAAAGAAAAGAGAATTGTGTGAGCATAGATATGACGATGCAGTATGTATATAATCGAGTCAGCACACGAGTCGCAGGTATGATTCGCGCTCGTGGGTTAGCTTATATCTACATCATGTATCGAGTCAGCACACGAGTTGTAGGTATCATGCGCGGCCATGGGTCAGCTTATTACTATATCGAGTCAGCACATAATTATGATGCGCGATCGTGGGTCAGCTTATTACTATATCGAGTCAGCACACGAGTCGCAGGTATGATGCGCGATCGTGGGTCAGCTTATTACTATATCGAGTCAGGACACGAGTCGCAGGTATGATGCGCGATCGTGGGTCAGCTTATTACTATATTGAGTCAGCACGCGAGTCACAGGTATGATTCGCGATCGTGGGTTAGCTTATGACCTCAGCCCTTATGACCACCCTTATGACTCCGGCCGGTTGTCTTGTCCGTGTCTGTATATGCTCCTTGGGTTCTGGTTCACTTATAATCTGATAGTCAGGCATTGGTTAAGAGAAAATTATAGTACATTGAGGTTCATTTTCAGTTATTACCTGAATTTCCTTATTTGATATGCACTTGTTGTTTACTGTCCTACCTGCCTACTGCTTTCGCCATATCCTGTTGTATATTATATTGTTGGACCTTAGTGAGTGTCTAGTCGACCTCTCGTCACTACTTCTTCGAGTTTATACGGGATACTCACTGCGTACATATATGTTTATGTACTCATGCAACACTTTCTGTGCATTTTGTTGCACAGGTATCTTCATAGTTCAGCGATTGATTTGGAGACTTACTCGGGCTGCATTCATCCGGAGGCGTTCCGCAGTTGACAGAGTCTCCTTCTTTCTATATCTTTACGTTGTATCTCTATTGCCTTTGTCCCATTTATTTCTCGGACAAGAGTTGTATAATTGTATAAATTCTTAGAAACTGCTCATGTACTTGTGTCACCGGGTTCTGAGGATGTGTTGAGTCTTGTTTTATTGAATTAAATGGATTTCCTGTCGTGTTTAATTTACAAAAAATTATTTATTTGATTATGAAATGCAATAAATGCAACGATTTCAAAATTGTTAAACAGGAAGGTATTTCAACTGATTAAGGGGTTGGCTTGCCTGACAGTGGTGTCCGGCGCTATCACAACCCATAGGTTTTGGGTCGTGACATAATTCAGCTAAGGTACGCAGCCATGTTCTGGTACCTCGTGTGGTAATTAATACGAAGATCACATATGGGAAACAGGCCTGGTTCTAAGACGAGGATTTCGGATGTTGAAAACCTGGTTCTAAGGCCCATTTTCTTAAGTAAATGAGGATATCTTCAGAATTGTTCGAGCAAGTGTACTCAACTGGATTGTGGAAGCACGGGCAGGTGCACGAGGTGTTAAACAGTGATTTCAGATAACTCAAGAGCAGTTCTTGGCATGTTTGAGGACAAACGCCTGTTTAAGTGGGGGAGAAAGTAACGACCCGACCGGTCGTTTTGAGCTATAGCGCGCCGTTCAGCAGTTTGAGGTCAAGAGTAGCTTCGTTTTAGGTATTATGACTTGTAGGCGTGGTCGGAGTTGAATTTTGGGAAGTTCGGAGTCAAATTGGAAGGAAAATTCTCATTTCAGAAGCCTTAAGTTGGAAGGATTGACTAAGATTGGAATTTTAAGTAAACGACCTCCGAATCAGGATTTGAAGGATCCAGCAGGATCGTATGATGATTTCAGACTTGGGCGTGTGTTCGGAATGGGTTTTGGATGACCCGGGAGCGTTTCGGCGCCCAATAGAGAAATAAGAGTTTCCTTAAGTTCATATTGTGGTTCAGGACGTGTTTTTGTGTTATCGAGGTCCGAACGGAATTCTGAGACCGGAAATAGTTTTGTTATGTCATTTATGACTTGCTTGCAAAATTTGGTGTCATTCCGAATAGTATAGGTCGGTTCGGCACATTGTTAAGGAATTCAAGAACTCAAAGTTCTTAAGTTTGATTCTAGGGGTTTTGAGGTGTGATTCTGAGTTTTAGCGTTATTTTGGGTGTTCCAAAGGCTCGAGCAAGTCCGTAGGATGATTTGAGACTTGTTGGTACATTTGGTTTGAAGTTCCGAGGGCTCGGGTATATTCCGGGTAGGTCCCGGGATGTCTTTAGGCATAAAACATAGTTGTTGCAGGTCAGAGAAGTCAAATCTCTGAACCCACCACCGAGGTCCGTGGTCCTTTTTGTGCTGACCGCAGTGGGGGCCTTCGCGGCTGCGGTCATTTTTGTGCGGTCCGCGGTGGAGGATCCGGACCACTGGTCCGACTTCGGAGGCCTATATATTTTGATCTAAAAGAAATTTTGAGATGATTCAAAAATGAAAGATGTAGCCCTTCGTGTCTAGTTCCCAAAAAGGTAAAGATATTGCAATTTGGAAATCTGTAGAGAGAGTGATGGCCAAAGTACTAAAGCCTGTCACTACAGTCAGTTTTCTTTGTTTTCTTCACTTTTTCTTGTTTTTACCTGCGAGGTCCGCAGTCGTTTTTGTGCGGTCCACGGTGGGGACCTGAAAGGGGTATAAATAAGTGGGATTTTCAGTTATTTTTCATTTTTCAAAAACCTAAAAACACAAGAGGCGATTTTCCAAACACTTTTTCTTCTCCAAAACATTTGTAAGTGATTTCTAACTCATTTTCTTCACTCCTTAACTTCTTTTTACAAGATTTCATCCTAGAATCTAGGTTTTTCATGGTGGAATTGGGAATTTTGGGTAAAACCTAAGAACATTGAAATTTGGGGATTTAGACCTCAAATTGAGGTCGGATTCCAAAACCATTTATATATCCGGGCTCGGGGGCAAATGGGTAATCGGGTTTTGTTTCGAATTTTAGGTTTGGACTGAGCGGGCCTGGGGTCGATTTTTTACCTTTTGGGAAATTTTTTAGAAAACTCACTTCCATGCATTAGAATTGATTCATTTAGCATTTTATTGGATATAATTAAGTAACTTGTGGCTAGTTTCGAGTCCTTGGGAGACGAGTTTGGAGTTTCGGGTGCGTTCTTGACCTGGAGAGTAGGATCGACATGAGGTAAGTCTCCTTTCAAACTTTGTGAGGGGGAATTGTCCCCATAGGTGAACTAATTAATTATTTGTTATTCTTTGCGGGGGCTACGTACGCACGAGGTGACGGGAGTCCATGCGTAGCTACTAATATGCTATGTCAGGGTAGTCTAGGACCTACTAGCATGCTTTACTTGTTGCACTTGTGACCTTATCAATACAATATCATGTGATGCTTTCAATTAGTAACTAAATCTCTGAGAAGGATAGAGTTTACTTTTCTTAATCACCTAGAAGGAGAATTGATTCTTCCTTGGATAATTGTGTTTCGGATAAATCTATAGAGTTTGGAACCCTGTCGAAATTGGCAAGTAAATCTCCAGAAAGGTTTTAAATACTATTCTCATGTTTATTAAAAGGAGAATTTTATCACTTCATTGAACAGCTAATTTTCCTGATAAAAATGTGGTTTATTGGTGTGAATATGTGTAACTTTGGGTGCCTGTGTCGCATGTATGATTCGCGAGCAGGATGACCCTGTATTTTTGTATATTTATACGGGGACCCGAGTCATAGGTATGATTCGCGAGCGGGGTAGCCCTAGTATATGTTAACCGCATCGCATGTTCGATTCGCGAGCGGGGTAGATAGATGCATCTATGGTTCGGGTCGTTCGACCCTCGGCAGTGCACATTTTATTATTGATTGGTCTGCACCGTTCGACCCTCGGCATTTTCTTGCGCATGATAATTGCTGTGTATTTCCTGTAATTATTACTATTTATCGGCCTAAGAAGTTTTATATTTCCAACTGAAATGACAGAGGTTTAATGTATTATATGCGAAAGAAGTTGACATTTCTTATCACTGATTATTATTAAATTGCCTATGATACTCATGCTTAGCATCTCACTGGATTATACTAAACTGACTTATAGCAAGTGTCAAATTCGACCTCTCGTCACTACCTCTCTGAGGTTAGGCGGGATACATACTGAGTACACGTTGTTTTCGTACTCATACTACACTTGTTGTGCATTGTTATTGCACAGGTACTTTCACCGCGATGTGGCCAGCATTGGAGACTTCGGTGAGCTGCATTATCCGGAAGCGACCCGCAGCCGACAGAGTCTTCCTCTATGTATTGTATTTTCATTTTTAAATTCCTTGTCCCTTGGTATTTCGGACAAGCTTTGTTGTGTTTGTAAAATTCTTAGAAATTGCTCATGTACTTGTGTCACCGGGTTCTGGGATGTGTTTGGGATTTTATTTAATAAATTGAATGGTTTACCTGTCGTGCTTATTTAATAAATTTTTATTCTCTCATTGGGTTCTAAGTGAAAGGTAGCGATTTCGAAAATGTTAAAACAAGAATTTATTTCAACTAATTGATGGTTGGCTTGCCTGACGGTGGTGTCCGGCGCCATCACGACCTTAATAAATTTTGGGTCGTGACAATCTTGGTACTAGAATGGTAGGTGTTATTTAAAAAAAACTAAATGAGAGGTATGTGATCATCCCAATTTTCTTTAAAATCAAGGGTATCTTCAAGTGTTTGAATAATGAGCTCTGCTTTCCCATCTTTCTGAGGATGAAAAACTTGTGCCTAATCATTTCTGAAATGAATTCTGAAAGTTCATTGAAAACTTAGCACCACAGTCCGAAATGACGGACAACGTAGTCCCATGCAATCATACGATTTCCTAAATGTACAACTTGGTATAATCTTCTACTGAATCTGTAGTTTTTTAATGACAAGAAGTGTGCTGACTTGGTAAGTCGATTTACAATCATCCAATCAAATCTGCTTTTAAAATGAGCAAGATAATCCTGTTATAAATTTCATATTTACCCTCTCCACTCAAAATATGTGTATTCTGTGATAAAACACTAGGCTTTATGTTGCTCGACTTTCACTTGCTGACAATTCGGACAATTGGCCACAAATTCTGCGACGTTCTCTTTTTTTTTTCATGTCGTTCAACCAATAAATCTCCTTGGTCATGATGCATATTTTGGGTAACCTGGATGGATAGAATACCTGGAATTATGGGCTTCTAACATGATCTTCCCTCTTTAAGTCCATCTATGTCTGGAACACACAATTCATCTTCGTACCTCAAGGTACCATCATCTCCCTCTTATTCAAAAGCCATCATCGTATACTTGTGAATCTCCTCTTTCAACTGCAACGCATAGGGATCATCAAATTGTTTCTCCTTCTCTTCGGCTACTAAGGGGGAACAATTCCTATTCTACACAACAACTCCGTTATCTTCATAGTCTGAAGTCAAACTGCTCTTGGCTGGTGAACTTCTTTCACCCGAGTTCTCTTATCTACCTCAATCAGGAGTTATACTTCCCACACTTGATTATCTTCTTAAGCACTTTGTGAAAACACTTATAGTATTATTGTGAACTAAGTCTTTGACATGTACTCTAAATTTTAGAGTCCGTGCAATGTCACCACCCTCGTAACACATAAATAGGCATGATTTTATAGCTTTTATGTGATCACTTTATCATCAATAGCTAAGCTCGGTGATCATTCTATTCTCTTTGGGTTTCTTACACATGATGGAAATAATCCCTATGGTAATTATACAATTTCCCCTCATTACCAAACTGATTTTCTTTTTCATATCCAATGCTAACTATTCGAGTTTCATCTGGACTTACTGATGGTTTTCACATCTCCCCCTTAGACAAAGGTCTTATACTTGCGGATCCTTTTTTTTTTTTTGAAAGACTAAATTATTTATATAACGGAAAGCTAATGTATTCACAACTATCATACACAATCTTAATAATTTAACTCTGCTTACACTGTCAATCTTGGAGAAATCACATTTCGGTAATTCCTAAAAGTTATTCTTCTATAGCTTGCTCTCTTATTGCTAGCTGATTGTTTTCCCACTATCTCTATTTAGACAAGGTGGGTTGCTCTGATGGTAAGCACCCTCCACTTCCAACCAAGAGGTTGTGAGTTCGAGTCACCCCAAGAGCAAGGTGGGGAGTTCTTGGAGGGAAGGATGTCGAGGGTCTATTGGAAACAACCTCTCTACCCTAGGGTAGGGGTAAGGTTTGCGTACACACTACCCTCCCCAGACCCCACTTGTGGGATTATATAGGGTTGTTGTTGTTGTTGTTGTTGTTGATAATACTTCGTATTTAACTTAAACTCTTCGGGTTCTAACACACGTTCGGTATTTCAAATGGTCATCCACTCACTAGAGTTAACCTGGCTAAGTAAATAAAAGTGTACCTCTACTAGCTCTGCTGAAAGTGCTAATTCACTGTATCTACTCAAATATACTTACTATTCTTTTACTAACCACCTGCTAACGTCATGTGTCCAGGTTCTGCTTTGAATAATTAAAGTGAAGCATAAGGTTCTTTCTAACTTCTCTCATCATCTGACCATATTCTTTTGCCGCACCCTATCATTCTTTTTGAACTATGTATAAGTATCACACTTAGAGAAAGTTCATTTGTCTTAAACGAAAATGGAATATTTAACCCCAAATTTTCTATGCACTTCAAAATCATTTTCGACTATAAACATCTGGAGCAAACACTTAGTCACATAATCTAAGGGGGAATTTGTCTTATCTTTTATCTCACAGTAATATCCATTACTTATACAAACTCACTACCATAGTTCTGATTTGAATTAGTCTAAACAACTTAAAATCATCTCTTGAAATTCAATATTGGCTGCTCTTGGTTCTCATTTTGTACATCATGTCTTCTTAGTCATATACATGAGTTGTACGAGATCACATCTTTGGTAATAACAAACGTTTCTGACTCCTAGGTATTTTACCCTTAGGCTCTTTTCTGTCCATAACTATAGTGACCAATGCTAGGGTCTGACATCTTAACTATCATCATTCAACTTGTGGACTCAATTTCCAAGAATTAAATGAAATTGTTCTCTGAGGTAAAAACACATACGATTACCATACACAAACTTATTCTTCAGAGTATACCATCATCTGATAAATCACTTACTGCACCATCCGGTGAGTCTTGGTCTTAATCTAGACCTAAAATAAGCGAAGATTTCGCTATAAACACTGTTACTAACATTTTCTTTTAGCACCCATAGAAATCACTATATACTCACTAGTCACTAGAATTTTGATACAATGAAAATTGGAGATCTGGTAACTGAATAACTGATAACTGGCATACTGAATAACCATAAACTTGCTAACTGAAAGACTATATAACCGGTAACTAAGGTAAATTGATAACCATAAAACATAATGACTGCTTTTGTACTTTCTGATAAGGTTATGCTCTAATTTGTACTATTATCCGTTGCATCCCACTTTTAACAACATCTCATGTCTCATTTATTACCAACCTATACTCTATATTTATACCCCAATGAACAATCATCCTCTCTAGAACCTTAGGTTTCTCCTACGCGTCTCTTGGGCATCCAATACGTTTGGAATTCGATAGAAAAAGAAGGTTAACTATTGCTCCAAGCTTCATGGCACGACCTAGAGTAGAAAGAAGTGAGACAATCCTGAATGTCTTGATAGTTAACCATTTATATGAGTGGCCAGCACACACATATAAAGGAAACTCCACTGGACACGACTTCATAGACTCCCTAGGACTCTTGAACCTAGGACTCTGATACCAAGCATTGTCACGCCCCGAACTTGGGGCTGGACGTAACACGGCACTCGGTGCCTAAATACATGTGACCGAGCGAACCAATTGGATGGATTAATCAACATGTGATATTATAACATACTGAATGCGGAAGATAAACTAACACATGTTGATATACTGAAAGTCTGGATGATATAAATCGAAGTGCGAAAATACTAATACAATTTTGAAACCTATTTATAGACAACATGGCTTAATATGAAAAGCCTGCGACTTTGTCTAACTGTTAATCTAGTCTATGAAGCCTCTAATGAAGTACTGAAACACCGACTGTCCAAAAATACTAAAGATTGTAAGGTAATGATAATTCTCCGAACGAACTGGGGATCACCAAATAGCTGGTACGAGAATTCTAGCGCTCTGAATCGTCAACCTGTAAATCATTACCTGCATCGTGAGATGCAGGCCCTAGGCAAAAGGGACGTCAGTACATTTGAATTGCACCGGTATGTAAAGCAACTGAAAGAACGAATTATAAATGTTGAAACTGAAACTAAGCTGATAACTGAAAAGATAACTGATAATTGAAATGATAACTAATAACTGATAACTGAATTGATAGCTGATAATTGATAAATGAACTGAACAAAGGAAGTAAGGATATGAATACTCCCTCTTCTGAATGATGAACAACCTGTTTATCTGAATATTAAACTACGGCTTCATGCCCAATATATATATATATATATATATATATATATATATGTGTGTGTGTGTGTGTGTGTGTGTGTGTGTGTGCACAAATTGCGGCCTCGGACCCAAGTATACGTATACATAACTGCGACCTCAGGTCCAAAGATGCATAAAGCATAAACTACGGCCTCAGGCCCAAACATGCATAAAGCATAAACTACGGCCTCAGGCTCAAATACAGGTGTTCAACATTCAGGAACTGAGAATCATACTGAAATACATGATGCTAAAATACTGAACCATACTAAGTTACATGATACTTGAATATTGAATAGAGCCAGACTGAGACATGTATTTATGAACTGATTATGAAAATTGAAACTTCAACTGTATATGACATGCAGAGTAAGCCATAATGCGACTCAGGAACATCAAACCCAAGTCTATATTGAATACGAACTGAGTTCACAACGTTTAGAATGAAAGTCATGAACGAGTTATGAAGCTAGAGAATAGAAGTTCTGCAACTATTCAAGGAACTAGGCTTAACCATATTTCTGAGGCAATTAGTAACGTCGTAAAAGAAACGTATTGTAGGGAGAATAAGTAACATTCCCAAACATAGAGAGTTAGCCTCACATACCTTACCTACTCTTGAGCGTAATACAACATTTTCCAACCTTTCAACTTTAATCTATATCAATACAAGTCAAAAGGATTCCAAATTAGAAACATAGTCATGTTTTGGTCACTTAGGCATTTTATCAAACACTTGGTGGCATAAAGCTCTATCGCCCTTATTAATGGTGTTTCTACACCCAATAACCCATCCTCTTACTCCTAGATAAATTCTAATGTCTCAAATGGCTATAATCAATACCATTCTTTATTACCCATAAGGTAAACAACACTCTTAACCCATAATCAACAACCCAAACCTATAACCGTTCATGCTTTTCTATCAAACACATCAACACATAACTCATGAACTAGAGTCAATAATTACCAAACCAATGCTAAATCAATTAGAGGGTGAAGACATTACCTCCTTGAAGTTCAATCCCCTTGAATTCAAGTTCTAGGGTTCCTTCTCTCAACAATGATGTCCCAATCAAATATCTAATGATATGGAGGGTTTAACCATGTTAATAAGATGTTAGGAAGTTAAAATTAACTTAGAATCACCATTAGAAATTACCTTGGGTGGTGGAGGGAACCTTAAGGAGTTAGGTTTTTGAGAGCTTTCCTTTCTAGAGAAAGTTTGTATGTTTTGGGGATGTGGGGGACGAAGTAAGGCTTTAAAAATAACCCCCCATGTGCGCCCCGGTGCACTTGAAGGCCCAACCGCGCACCTGGCCACGCTAAATGGCCAGAATACTGCCGCATTAGCGCGGTCGCGCTACTAGGCGCGCATATTGCGCTATTCTTTCAAACGGGCATAACATTTTTCAATGAGATCTGTTCGGGCTCCATAATATATCGTTGGAAATCTAATTCAAAGGCTTACAACCTTCATTCTTTGGTGTTTCCCAAATACTTTACACATTTTCATTAAACACTACTGGAAGACGTACCTTATGCAAACTTAGTCGATTTTTTCGAATCCTATGCACCTCACTTTCCATATTGATTTTGAAACAACTATTTTCACCCATACTCATCCCGATAGGACTTCATATATCTATAATATAACCTTACCACTCATTTGACACATTTATATCTAAGCCAAATTAACGGGGTGTTAGAACCTGGTGCGCCAAAAGATCTGAATCTCCGATTACCAGCAGATCCTGAACGTTCATGTCAATGGCCAACCTGAGCCCCAAGATGCAAGCCTCATATTCTGTCATATTGTTGGTGCATGAAAACCTGAGTTTTGCGGATACCAGATAGTGTTTGCTAGTTTCTGATACTAAGACAACTCTGATACCCACTCCTTTGAAGTTTGTTGCCCCGTCGAAGAACATTCTCCAACTATCATATGCCTCAGTGATATTTTCTCCCACAAATGACACCTCCTCATCAGGAAAATACGTTTTCAATGGTTCGTATTCTCCATCTACGAGATTTTCTGCCAGATGATCTACCAATGCTTGCACTTTGACCGCCATTTGAGTTACATAGACGATGTCAAATTTGCTCAACAATATTTGCCAATTTTCTAACTTACTTGTAGGCATGGGTTTCTGAAAAATGTATTTGGCGGATCCATCCTTGATATGAGATATGTAGTGTATGTACAAAAATAATGCCTCTACTTTTGAGCTATCCACGTCAAAGCACAGTAGGTGCGTTACAACAAAGAATATTGGGCTTCGTAAGGCGTGAATCTCTTTCTCAGATAATACATCTCCTGCTCCTTTCTTGTAGTTTCATCAGGTTGTCCTAAAACACAACCAAATTCTCCCTCCAACACGGACAAATAAAGTAGCAAAGGCCTTCCTGGTTCTTCGGAGGTGGTAGGTCTAGGATAGCTTTGACCTTTGATGGGTCCAATTCAATCCCGCAACAGGGAATCCAAAGGCACATTTTGCAGGATTCAACTTCAAATTGTATTTTCAAAGCCGGTCGAAATTTTTTTCAAGTCTGCTATATGATCTGAACTCCTTTTAGATTTGATGATAACGTCATCCACGTACACCTCTGTTTCCTTGTGTATCATGTCGTGGAAGATGGTTGTCATGGCTCTCATGTAGGTGGCCCCAGCGTTCTTCCGACCAAATGTCATCATTTTGTAACAGTATATCCCACATGGTGTAAAGAAGGCTGTATATTTGGCATCCTCTTTATTTTGTCCAGATCTAATGGTATCCTGCGAAGCAATCCACAAAGGATTGCAGCTCATGCTTGGCACAATTGTCAATCAGTATGTGTATGTTTGGCAGTGGAAATCATCTTTGGAACTTGCTTTGTTCAGATCTCGATAATCGACACATACTCTCACTTTCCCATCTTTCTTTGAAACTGGCACAATGTTGGCCAACCAAGTCGGATATTCGACCACTCATAGAACCTTGGATTTGATTTGCTTGGTGACCTCTTCTTTTATTTTCAAACTCATATCCGGCTTGAATTTTTGAGCGTTTGATTTACTAGTGGACACATAGGATTAGTGGGTAGATTGTGAGACACTATGGATGTGGTCAAACCAGTCATATCGTCGTAAAACCATGCAAAGATATCTTCATATTCTTTTAGGAATCTGATGTACTCTTCCTTATCTGATGGTGATAGATGAATGCTTATACGTGTTTCCTTGACCATTTCGGAATCCCCTAAGTTAACGGTCTCAATTTCCTCCAAATTAAACTTTGGTTTGTTTTAAAAGTTTTCCACTTCTCTGATGATTTCCTTATGTATTATATCATCTTTCAGATCCGCTGAATCACTATCCTCATATCGCGTTGTCTCATTACATGTCAAAGTCGTAGGTTCATCGGGATAAATAATAATAATGCTGAAAAAGAAACTGTAAAGAATAATAATAAATACGAAAAGTAGTAATGCATTAATAAAATCTTAAAACGTCAACAAGTGCGGCTCGATGACTAGAGCAATTATTTCAAAACAAAATACTGAAAAATGTATCAAATGCTCAAAACTATTTATTTAAAGTACTTCATGCTAATTTTCCAGGATACCCAGGAACTCGACGGGCCCGGGATGGTGCATCAGTCCAATTCTTGAGAACAACTCCTTTCTCCACGATCTGAGTGGTAAGGTCTTCCTCCTCCTCCTCAACTATTGCACTGCAGTCCATACCCTCTTCGTCTAGAAATCGTTTCCTCATGCCCGCTAAAACTTCATCTTCCTCATCCCCACATCATGTCAGCTTGGTGGAGTGTCTGCTGCAGAGGTGGTACCGGTTATTCCTGTGGATAATAAGGACCACGCCATGTGACCGATCCTAGTACTCCTACCATGAGTATTCATATTCGAGTCCAAAAGTCGTGCTATGACATTGTGGTTGTACGAGTTTGGTGATCCCTTGAAGATTTTTAGGAGACCCTTGTCGGGTTCATACCCTATCCATAACAGTATGCTTTCTACTTGTTGCTCTACCATCGGTCCTTATCAATTGCGTTGACTCGCTCAATGCGATGGTATGTTTCTTCACCCAACTTCTTTCTGTTTTCGATGACTGGAACAGTCTGATTGGTGTAGATGGGGTTACTTCCGTCTCCATGAATGATCACCTCCTAATGATTCCACTCAAACTTCACATCCTGATGTAGGGTTGAAGCCACTGACCAGCAGCATGTATCCATGGTCGTCCCAATAATAGGTTGTAAGTAGCAAATATATCACGCACCTGAAACTCGACATCAAACCAAGTCGGCCCCATCTGTAGACTGAGGTTGATTTCTCCAATGGTAGCTCTCTAAGATCCATCAAATGCTTTCACGTTCATGTTTCCCATTTGTATCTCGTGCACGCCATTACCTAATCTATTCAGAGTAGTCAGTGGGCATATATTGAGACGTCTACCCCCATCTATCAGGACCCTGGCAATGAACTTATCCTCAAGTTGCAATGTGATGCGTAATGCCCTATTTTGACTCAATTCTTGCGGTGGTAATTCATCTTCATGAAAGGTGATTCTGTGACTCTCCAATAGCTATCCGACCATGTTAGCCATCTCCCTACTGGTGATGTTGGTGGGTGCATAAGCTTCACTCAACAATTCATCAAAGCATTCATGTGCGTGTTAGAATTTTGTAACAGTGACAAGATGGATATCTGAGCGGGAGTTTTGTTCAAGTGGTCAACGACAAAGTACTCTCTTGCTTGCACCTTCCTCCAAAGATCAGCATTGCTAGTCTCAACAATAGGCGGCTTAGATGCAGCATCCTTGCTTGTTCCCCACAGGTTCTCAAGTGTATAAACTCTACCAGTTCTAGTCGTACCTTGTGCTGCCCTTGTTTCCACCATTTTTGCTTTTTCATTTCTCCTTGATTCTGCAACATAGTCCCTTGTGATGGCATCATACTGGTAGGACAGCATGAGAGCCACCATCACGGTGAAGGGTGTAGATACCTCAACTTCAAACGACGCCTTGGTTTGGACCACAACCGGCATGAGGGTGACTGGAGACATTTTAGGAGCATCTCCCTCTTGAATAAGTCTGCTTGACCCCTCCGGGTCCTATTCTTCATCTATCTCTATAACATTCACTCCTTCACCTCTGTGATTCAGGAGAGGACTGTGACGAACATTTGGTGCAGCTTCCTTTGCTTGTATGATCTTAGTGTCGATCAGTGTCTGAATTTTATATTTCAATGTACGATATTCATAAATGGTATGACCCTTCATGCCTGAATGATAGACACATGCTTTGTTGGGGTTAATCCACTGGGAATCATTATCCATAACAACGATAGGAATGGGAGTGACGTAACCAGTAGCCTACAGCCTCTCATAAAGTTGGTCTATGGATTCGGCAATTGGGGTGCATTGTCTAGGTGGCCTTCGATCAAGATTTTGTCATCATTTTTGTGTGGTGGAGAGTGGTAATATGCGGGTTGAGTATTATAGGCATGATAGGTGGTAGCAGGATATTGGTGTCTAGGGGGTGAGGGTTGATATGTGGGTGGAGGTGTTTGGTATGTGAGAGGAGACTTAGGACCCCGGGCTACCATTATGGAACCTACTTCTTTCTTTTTCGAAATACCTCCCGATTGTGAAGCTTTGTTCGTGGCCTGCAGCGCCTCGAAGTTTGTTACGATCCCACTCTTAATACCTTCTTCTATTCTTTCTCCTAGCTTGATGATGTCGGAAAATTTGTGATTTCAATAACCATTAACTTTTCATAATATTGCGCGTCTTGAGCTCTGATGAAGAACTTGTTCATTTGTTCTTCTTCAAGTGTTGGCCTTACTTTCACGGCTTCTGATCTCCAACGAGTAGCATACTCGTGGAAGGTTTCTGTTGGCTTCTTCTTGAGGTTTTGAATGTAGAAAACATCAGGCGCGTTTTTCGTGTATAATCTAAATTTGTCCATGAAGTTGACGCCATGCTTACCCAACTAACCCACTTATTCGGGTCTTGACTGATGTACCAAGAGAAAGAATCTCCTGTGAGGCTTCACATGAACTGTTTCATACGGATTTGTTCATTCTTGACCACTCCTACAAGTTTGTCACAATATGTTCCTCCGGCTGAATACATAGGTCCTCATAGTTTAGACCTTCAATGTGTTTACCGACTTAGACTTTCTGAACTCTACCAATGAGCTTCTTGAGTTCCTCTACCATGTTCTTAATGAGCAAGTCTTTTTCGATCGATTCGGGTATGTATAGGGCTTGTTGCGGAGTATAAAGTAAAGTTTCCACATATATCATATTACTTTGGTGGACTCGAGGAACTTGGGTATAATGGTGGTCATTGGTTGAGTTTTGGGGATCAGGAGTAGGTTGTGGTGCATTATGGGGAGTGTGATAAATAGTGGTTTATGGGTATTGAGTTGGATGATGAAGGGGTTGTTGAGGAGTTTGTAGTGGTGGAGGATTAAGGTTCTGAGGAGGTATGGGATACTGGTGTGGTGCAGGAGGATTTGGTGGTGGGTTTTGGATTTGTGTGTTTTCTGGTGGTGTCTCGTTCTGGGTAGTCGTATTTTGCTAGTGAATGTCAGGGACATTAAGAGTAAGGGAAAGGTTTGCCAAGTTTTGGACCTGCTCAAGTTCGCCTTGTAGTTCCAAGATTTTATGTTCCAGACGTAAGACCAATTCATTTTGCGCCGGAGTACTTCAACCATCCGAGGTTTCACGCTTTCTGCCATGGTAGCATTGTCTTTTCTGACAGTTTAGGCACCAAGCTACAAACCCCACTATTAACCTTCTTCATCCTCCACCAATAGTGCTGCCTTAAGTCCTAGTACATCTTTGTGGCACCCGGATGAATGGAATACCGCGAATTGTGGGCCTCCTCAAGAATCAACTCACGTAGCCCACTACATTAGGCACACAAATCCGATCGTGCATCCTCAACACCCCATCATCCCTAATAGTAACATCATTGGCATCATCGTGCTGAACCGTGTCCTTAAGGACAAGCAAATGGGGATCATCACACTGACGCTATCTGATGTGATCATATAAAGAAGACCGAGAAACCACACAAGCTAGAACTTGGCTGGGCTCCGAAACATCTAATCTCACAAAAATGGTTGGCCAAGGCCTGAACATTAGCTGCAAGCGGTCTCTCACCAACATGAATAAATGCAAGACTACCCATACTCACTACTTTTCTACTCAAGTCCTCGGCCACCACATTTGCCTTCTCGGGGTGATACAGAATGGTAATATCATATTCCTTTAACAGCTCCAACAATTTCCACTACCTCAACTTTATATCCTTTTGTTTGAACAAGTGTCGGGGACTTCGATCTGTAAATACCTCACAAGACACAACGTAGAGATAATACCTCCAAATCTTCAATGCATGAACAATGGCTGCCAACTCCAAATCATGAACAAGATAGTTCTTCTCATGAGGCTTCAACTGGCGCAAAGCATAAGTGATCACTCTACCCTCATGCATAAAGACACACCCAATACCAATGTAAGAAGCATCAAAATACATTGTATAAGAGCCCGACGTTGAAGGCAAAACTATAACTGGAGATGTGGTCAAGGCAATATTGAGCTTCTAAAATCACTCCTCACACTCATTCGACCACCTGAAAGGAGCACCCTTCTGGGTAAATTTGGTCAAAGGCGCTACATTAGATGAGAAACCCTCCACGAAGTGACGATAATATCCGGCCAAGCCGAGGAAACTTCAAATCTCAGTAGTTGAAGACGGTCTAGGCCAACTCTGAACCACCTCTATCTTCTTTGGATCCACATTAATTCCCTCACCAGACACCACGTTCCCCAAGAACGCCACCGAACTAAGCCAAAACTCACACTTGGAGAACTTGGCATAAAGTTTCTCATCCCTCAACAGTTGTAGTTCAATCCTCAAATGTTGGGCATGCTCCTCCTAGCTACATGAGTACACCAGGATATCATCAATGAATACTATGACAAACGAGTCAAGATATGGCTGAAATACACTGTTCATCAGATGCATGAATGTTGATAGGGCGTTGGTCATCCCAAAAGACATCACAAGTAACTCATAGTGACCATAACTGGTCCTGAATGTAGTCTTTAGAATATCCGAGTCCTGAATCTTCAGTTGGTGATACACAGACCTCAAATCAATCTTAGAGAACACCCTCGCTCCCTGAAGTTGGTCAAATAGATCATTAAGGTGTGGCAAAGTATACTTGTTCTTGATTGTAACTTTTTTCAACTACCTATAGTCGATGCACATACGCATAGTACCATCCTTCTTCTTCACTAACAGAACCGATGCACCCCAAGGAGACACAATAGACTAGGGGTGGGCATCGGTCAGTTCGGTTTGGTTATGAGTATTATCAGTTTAGCATATCGGTTATCGGTTTACAAATATAATAAACCGATAACCAAACTGATAAGATAATAGTTATCGGTTATCGGTTTACCCGATAAGACAACTCAAACTAGAGTTAAGCAAAAAGAGAAGACAATTCACTTGAGTTAAGCAAAAACGAGAAGAATCCACATATAATATACTACCCACTTCTGCGCTCTAGCCACAACTAATATTTGAAGCATGTTTCATTTTGACAAACTCGTGACATGTACAATATCAAAAATTGATACTACAACTCCACAAGTATTCCATCTCCAATTCACTAGAAATATTAGTTAACAGGAACATAAATTACAATTTAGGTGTCCTGCCAAACCATAATCAAGAGATCAATATCATTTTCCAGAGTCCAATTGTAGCAAGAGCAACAAGAGTACTAGTAATTCAACAGTTGTCCAAACACAACTGAAATAGTGTTATTTCTTCAACAAAAATTGTAATACATTAATGACAATACAAAATAGTAGCAATTTCACCTAAAAATTAACAAGTACAAACATAGTACTAAAACATGAGCACAAAATAAGAATCGAAAACAATCAAAATCCTATATTTTTATTATTGAAATCTACTGTAAAACTCAAAATAAAGGAACAAAATTTGTTCTTAACAAAGAAGTAATTTTGGAATACAAACTTACGCTAAGATTCTAAGAATGTGGTTGTACTTTGAATTTTGAAGAAGAAATGTTCAAGAATTGAATCGGCGGCTGAAGAGTGAACTGTGAAACATAAATCTTTAATGCGTCTGGGAAAATTGGGTGAAAAAGAAAGAATGAAGCCCTAGTTATTTATATACTTAAGGGTAAAATCCTAATTTTATTAAATCTTATTGGGTTATCGGTTAACCCATTAAGAAATTGGGCAAACTGTTGCCCGAACCGATAACCCAATAGTGAAAAAATACAAAATCGTTAGCGAACTGTTAATCCAATACCCCGATATCGATACCCCAATAAGATATTTTTGGTTCGGGCTATCGGTTATATCTGATATATGCCCATCCCTACACTAGGCCTAATAAACCCCTTATCAAGAAGTTCTTGAAGCTGCTCTTTCAATTCCTTCAACTCAGCTGGTGCCATATGATACGGAGGAATAGAAATGGGCTGAGTTCCGGGCCCCAAGTCAATACTAATGTCAATATCCCTATCAAGTGGCATGCCCAACAAGTCTGCAGGAAACACAACCGGAAAGTCTCGCACCACCGGAACATAATCAATAGTAGGGGTATCAACACCCACATCCCTCACAAAGGCCAAATATGACAGACACCCCTTCTCAACCATCCATTGGGCCTTCAAATAAGAAATCACCCTACTAGGAATGTATCTAGAGAACCTCTCCACTCGATCCTTAGCAACCGCATCATCTCTAATGTCACAGTCTTAGCGTGGCAATCAGAATAGCGTGACATGGAGACAACCAATCCATACCCAAGATCACATCGAAATTAATCATACTAGGAATATGTAGAACCGGGGTAAAATAATGTGGAAGCATCTCTATTGCACACTAAAAAAATACATGTGATCATTGCATCTGAAGCAATGGCATATGGCCTTGCAAGAATAGCATAGAACCGGTCCTGACCACCACTTGATGGACCTCCCTATCTAGGGAGACCTCTGAATGTTGAGCCCCACCCCGAACTGGCTGGGCGGATGGTGAAGTAATTAGCGCGGAAGTTGCAGCCTGACTCCTCTGCTGAACTTGACCTCCCAGGAGATAAGGACATTGTCTCCATATATGCCCAAGCTCCCCACTCGAAGCAACTCCCCGCTGGTGGTGGTGGGGACTGAATCGGGCCCCGAGTACCAGAGTAACTACTAAAAGGACCTGGCACAGATGAACCCTGAATCATTGGAGCATGGGATGAACCTTGAGATGGGAACGCACTGAGAGGTAACAGACCCAGACGAGCACTTTATGAACCATGGCTAGCTGATGTGCCACGATGAACTGGACGAGCCATATGAGCGGGCCTATTAGGATGACCCCTTATGTGGTTGAACTGACCTCCAGAGGGAACATCGCTGAAACCGCCCGATCCACGAGGCCTCTTAGCCTACCTCTCATCGCGCTCCAGACTACGAACCAACTCTAGCCGCTGAGCAATATCAACCACCACGTTAAACCTATCACCTGATACACTCTCCCAAGTCATAACAAAACTCAATTAATAGTGGAGTCCATCAATGAACCTTCTAATCCTCTCCCTCTCAGTGCGAGCCAACCAAACTACGTGGCGACCCAACTCTGAAAATCTCATCTCATACTGGGTCACATACATGCCCTTCTAACATAGCTGCTTGAACTTCCTGTACAGCTCCTCCATGCGGATCTGTGGCACAAACTTCTCCAAAACGAAAATGGAGAATTCATGCCATGAAAGTGGTGCAGCACCGACTGGCCTACTCCTCTCATAGGAATCACACCATCTAAAGGCAACCCCCGACATCTGAAAAGTAGTAAATGAGACCCCACTAGTCTCTAGAATAACCGTCGTGCGAACAATCCGTTGGCACCTATCCAAGAAGTCTTGAGCATCCTCTGACTCAGCCTTACTGAATGATGGACGCTTGATCCTCCCAAACCTCTCTATCCTCTTATGCTCCTCATCACTCATGATGGGACCCACCTTGGCATGAGCAACTGCAACCGACTGGGCTGGTGGTACCCCTGGTGTTTGAAGTCCTTGCATCACCTACTTTAGGGTATGGGCGGTGGGAGTCTGAGTACCTCCCCCGACCTAAGAAGTGGTTGGCGTTGTCTGAACAGAAACCGCCTGAGCAAGGCTAGTGCAAACAGTCAATATCTGAGCCAAAGCCTCCTAAAGGCTTGGAATCACAATGGGCACAATTGGTGCCTGGGCTGGCCCCACTTGCTCAACCACTTCTAGAACATGCTCCTAAGCTGGAGCAACTGGTGGATCTACAGGTGCCACTCTAGCTACTGTACGAGTTGCACCTCGACCCTACCGTGACCCCGACCTCTTGTGGCCCTAGCCGTTAGTACTGGAGATTGTCCATCCAGTCTGGTAGCACGTGTCCTCACCATCTATGAGACAATAGAATAACAGAAATTTAGGTCCATAAATCAACAAATTCGCACAGCAAGATTACAAGAATGTGAAGTTTTCCTAAGGGTTCAGCAGCTTCTCGAAGATAAGTACAAACGTCTCCGTTCCGATCCACAAGATTCTACTACACATGTTCATGACTCGTGAGACCTATGTAACCTAGGCTGTGATACCAACTTGTGACGACCCAAAACTCAATCAGAGGTGATGGCGCCTATCATGATACTAGGCCAGCCGACAACTCATACATACTAATACTTTCAAATTCACAATATACTAAAAAACAAAACTTAAATAAGTGTAATCCTCATAAACTGGATAAAACTGTCATAACTCGATACAAACGTTTCCAAAAACCAGGGTGCACTGAGTTAATGAGCATCAATACCAATACAAAGACTGATACACTGTCTAAGAAAAAAGAAACTGAATAAGTAAAACTGAGGGATAGGGGAGGAGAGACAAGGTCTACGGACACCAGCGCAGCTACCTCGATAATCTCCGAATGATTGAAAACTCTAAGAATCGGCAACAACCGTGTCCGAAAACACCTGGATCTGCACATGAAATGCAGGGTGTAGAGTGAGTACAACCAACTCAATAAGTAACAAGTCTAACTATTGGGCTGAAAGCAGTGACAGGCTTCACGGGTACAGTCCAATTGCAGAAATACAATACTAAAATGTAGACATGCTTTAAAGTTTAATAGTTAAAGCCCAAACATGTAAGATATCAAGTACAACTGAAATAAGAAATGATACATTTTGATATCTACATGTCAGATATATATATGCCAACTGAAGTACAAAACAGTGATGAAATTATATGTATACTATCATAGTATCAATCACTCATTCCTCCCATTCATTCCATCCTCACAATCACTTGTTCCTCAAAGTAATTCCATCCTCACAGTCACTCAATCCTCCCAATCGCTCGGCACTCGCACTCGCACTCAGTAGGTACATGCGGGTGTGCAAACTCCTGATCGGCAAATCCAGCCCAAGCGCTATAATAATCTAATCATGGCATGAATCAATAAAACATATTGCGGCGTGCAGTCCGAATCCCATAAATATCCTCACAATCAGGCCATCGGCCACACTTAGTCATCAATCTCTCCAGTCTCTCGGGATCACAAAATATCATGCTAATCAGCTCAAACAATGATGATATGATATATCAATAAATGGCAACAGAGGCTGAGATATGATTGCAAATAATAGTTGTGACTGAGTATATAAATTGCAATTTTTAAGCAAATAATTCAACATGTAACACGATCTCAGTGGGTCCCACCAGCATGTAGCATCAGCATGATTTCTGTGATGGCCCAAGGGGTCATTTATTAAAATTAGACTCCGTTCTAGGATTATTAGCCATAAAAAGATTAATTTTAAATACCTCAATTTGTGTGCGTAGTACGGGTGTGAAACTGGAAATTGTTTATGTGAAAATATGAGAAATAGAAATTTCTGAAGATAAAATTTGATTATAGTTGACTTTGGTCAATATTTTTAGCAAACGGACCCGGATCTATGTTCCGACAATCCCGGGAGGTCGGCAGTAAAATATGGGACTTGGGCGTATGCTCAGAAATGAATTCCGAGGTCCCAATCCTTAAAACTCAATTTTTGAAAGAAATTATTTTGCTGAAATGTTAATGAAATAAAGAAAAGAAGTTGTCACGACCCAGAATCCTAATCTGAGTCGTGATGGCGCCCAACGACGGGGTTAGGCAAGCCAACGCAAATCACACCAAGTGATACCCTTCCCATCTAATTAAACAAGTCAGAGATTACTAGTTATAACAACTAACATGATACTAGCCTTGAGCGAAAGTAAGTCATAGTAGATACAAAGCCGAGATATAACATACACATGGATATACATCCCAAACCCCAACAATATAAATACACCACGCGTGTGTGCCAGGAACTAGTGTCACGAGTGTCATGGGCAACTACTGAATATACAATGACTACAATATATATAGAGTCTCCGTATGAATGAAATGGACAGAGGAATACAACAAAAGAGCTCCAGGGTGCTGCTAGAAATTCACCAGGAAAGCAGCTCACCGTGAAGTATGACCACGCTATCAATATCCAGCACCGGCCTGATAGTCAGACGTGCTAGCCTCCGGACCTGTACATTCAAGTACAGAAAAGAAAAGAAAGTGCAGCATGAGTACATATTAAATAAATATGTACCCAGTGAGTATCCCGCCTAAACTCGAAGAAGTAGTGACGAGAGGTCGACTCGATACTCACTAAGGTCCAGCAGTAATAACATATGATAAAATATGATGAAATACGGTAGGCATGTCAAGTAAATAAGCAACAAGTACATATACTAAAAGCAGAAAAATCCAAACAGCTACTGAACTTAAATAATAAAGCACTTTCAAGAGTATGACCACCGAATGAAACAATAATCACAAATTCTTAGATCCGCAGTGGCGTACGGCCCGCTCCCATAAGATACTTTCTACACTCTCCGTGGCGTACGGCCCGATCCCATATTCATTTCAATTTCTTTTCAACAATGTCGTGGCGTACGGCCCGATCCCATATATTTCAATTGCTTTCAACACTGTCGTGGCGTACGGCCCGATCCTATATATTTAAATTACTTTTCAATTTCGTCGTGGCGTACGGCCTGCTCCCATATATTTCACAATTTCTTTTCAATTCCGCCGTGGCGTACGGCCCGCTCCCATATATTTCACAATTTCTTTTCAATTCCGCCGTGGCGTACGGCCCGCTCCCATATATTTCACAATTTCTTTTCAATTCCGCCGTGGCGTACGGCCCGCTCCCATATATTTCACAATTTCTTTTCAATTCCGCCGTGGCGTACGGCCCGCTCCCATATATTTCACAATTTCTTTTCAATTCCGCCGTGGCGTACGGCCCGCTCCCATATATTTCACAATTTCTTTTCAATTCCGCCGTGGCGTACGGCCCGCTCCCATATATTTCACAATTTCTTTTCAATTCCGCCGTGGCGTACGGCCCGCTCCCATATATTTCACAATTTCTTTTCAATAAAGCCTCAGAAGAATAATGCGAAGCAAAACATAATTTCGTAGTACATATGGCATTACAATAAACCATATGAAGCATTACAAAGAAAAAAAAAACATATTTAAGGCATTACAGGAAAAACATACAAGGCATGATGTGGGCCTAACTACCCGGACATAACAATAATAGCCGCTACGTACGGACTCTCGTCACTTGGCGCGTACGTAGCCCCCAAACAATTTACACATAGCATATACATCACCTATGGGGACAATTCCCTCTTACAAGGTTAGAAAGGAGACTCACCTCGTGTCGAATCTACCCCTCTGACCACAATTGCGCCCGAAACTCCGAATTCTATACCCGAGGACTCGCAACTAGTCAAAAGATATACAATAACATCAATGCATGTACAATGTGATAACTTATCTTAGTTATTCAATAAAATCGCCATTCTTGAAGAATTCCCAATTTCCAACCCCGGCCTCTCATGGTCAAAATCCGAAAATTCTCGAAGGGATCACTCACTTATAGCCTAAGGATCATTAAGGTGTGATTTCTACTTGATTTCATGGCCTAAAATGGAAAATTACAAAATCCTCAAGAACCCTACAATTACTACCTAATTCTATGATTTTAGATAATTTAGTAATGAATTTAACTAGGGATTAGTGTTAGAAACTAGTAAAACTATGGAGTTTACTTACCTCAATAGCAGTGGTGGAAGGTCCCTTGAAGAGCTCTCTAAAATCTTGAAGAGGAAGGTGAAAATGGAGGAACAAGGCTAAGTCCCGTATTTTATAAAACTGCCCAGTGATTCCTTAATTGCGATCACGACAAGGGGCCTGCGATCGCGAAGGCCAATTGGCCAGACCTCTGCGATCGCGGCAGAAGTCCTGCGATCGCGAAGAACAAACTCACCCGGCCCAGACGCGACTCACTGCGATCGCAAGAAATGGGCTGCGATCGCGAAGGTGTGGAACCCAGACTTCTGCGATCGCAAAGGGGAAGATGCGATCGCATAGAACAATCAACAGCCCAGCAAAATCCTTCTCCGCGATCGCAACCCACCTTTTGCGATCGCAGAGAAGGAAACCAGATGGCAAAAAAATTTGGTTTTCTAACTTAGCTCCCGGGGGTCCAATACACACCCGAGCCCCTCGGGACCCCCTCCAAAAGCACCGGCAAGTCTGTATTCGTGATGCGGACTCGCTCGAACTCTCGGAACATGGAAAACAACAACGAAACTCAGAATTCAACCCCAAAACCAAATTGAATCAAAACTTAAGAACTTGAAATTCTAGAATTCACTTCGAAGCGCCGAACCGGCCTAAACTACTCGGAATGACTTCAAATTTTGCAGACAAGTTATAAATGACACAACGGAACTATTCACGGTCTCGGAATTTCAATCGGACCTCGGGAACATAAACTCACCTTTCAAGCCAAATTTCAAATTCTTTAAAAACCTCAAAACTTCATTAACTCCAGCTTCCCCATTTTGATCTGAAACCAATCAAATCAAGTCCGTTTCTTACCAAATTTCACAAATAGCTTGAATAATACATATTGAACGTGCTCNAAGTCCCATATTTTCCTACGGACCTTCCGGGACCGTCGGATCACGGATCCGGGTCCGTTTACCAAAAATGTTGACCAAAGTCAACTTTATTCAATTAACTATCATAAATTTAACTCTTAAATCACGTTTTCACAAAAAGGCTTCCTGGCTACGCGCCCGGGCTGCGCACGCACATCGAGGTGAGATTAATGGAGGCTTTCGAGCCTCGAAACACAGTCAAAAGTAGATGCACATAAAAAAAGGGGTCATCACAATCTCCCCCTCTAAAACAAACGTTCGTCCTCGAACGGACGTAGAGTCGTACTTGATGTGCCAAATAGCTGTGGATACCTTCTCCGCATGTCCTCCTCGGACTCCCAGGTCGTCGCACCGACTGGTTGGCCCCTCCACTGGACCTTTACGGCAGATATTTTCTTAGACCTCAACTGGCGGTCCTACCTGCCAATAATAGCGATTGGCTCCTCCTCGAAGCCCAACTTCTCATCTAACTGCATAGTGCTGAAATCAATCACGTGAGAGAAATCGGCATGATATCTCCGGAGCATGGATACATGAAATACCAGATGAACTCTCGATAAGGCGGGAGGTAAAGCGAGCTCATAAGCAACCTCCCCGACTCGCCTCAACACCTCGAAAGGGCCTATAAACCTGGGGCTTAGCTTGCCCCTCTTCCCGAATCTCATAACGCCCTTCATCGGCGAAATCTTCAACATAACCTTATCTCCTTCCATAAATGCTACATCACGCGCCCGCTGATCCGCGTAACTCTTCTGTCTGTACTGAGCTGTACAGAGCCTTTCCTGAATAATCTTCACCTTTTCCAAGGCATCTCTCACAAGATATGTACCATATAGCTTGGCCTCGCCAGGCTCAAACCACCCAATCGGAGAACGACATCGC
>MDKH01023637.1:0-26386 GCA_005239495.1 Nicotiana undulata | reverse complement strand
ATATATATATATATATATATATATATATATATATATATATATAATTCGTAAAAATAACGCCAAACCTCTCAACCGTTATACATCTCACAAGGAAACCATCTCAAACAACAAATACTCTTTCCAAATAATCACAACAATTTCTAACACAGATCAACAAGTCCAAATAGTCATCGAAGCCATAATGAACATATAACAATTAAGATAATAATCAAATAAGTGGGGAACAGAAAATGGGATCATGTTTAACAACCAATTTGGGTGGTGCATAGATACTTGTCACCACACCTATACACCACACCCATGCAATTCACGTAGCAAACAAGTGGGGAGTCCTATTCCCTCAAGCTAAAGTTAGGCCAAACACTTACCTCAATTCCGCAGGCCACTTAATGCTCAACTATCGCTTTTCCTTTTGAATTCACCTCCAACTTGCTCAAATCTAATCAAAATTAACTTAATATCATTAACTAATGCTAAAGGAACTAACTTTATTGAAAAATATAATTTTTCCTAAGTTTTCTATAAAAAAAAGTGAAAACCCGACCCCGGGCCCGCTTGGTCTAAACTCGGGGTTCGAACCAATTTACGATTACACATTCACCCACGAACCCAAATATGCTATTAGTTTTGAAATTCGACCTTAATTTGATATTAAATTTTGATTTTTACAACACGCCCTAATTCTACCCAAATCCTAGATTTTAACCATGAAAATTCTTTGTTTTTGCTTTAAAAGTGATGCAAAATAGTAAGGAATTGAAAGAACAAAGTTTGGAATTGATTACCTATGAATTGTGGATGAAGATTGCTGAAGAAAACTCGTTTTTAGGGCTGGAACTTCGAAAAATTGGAGAAGAAAGTGTTATGTCCGTTCTTTAACAGGTATTTATAATATCTGGGTTGGGCAACTGTGCGATCGCGGATAAAGATGTGTGATCGCACACGGTAAGGGAAAATTAAAGTTGTGCGATCGTGGGAGAAAGAGTGCAATCACACAGGGTAAGGAAAAATTAAAGTTGTGCTATCGCGGAAGAAAGAGTGCAATCACACATGGTAAGGAAAAATTAAGGTTGTGCTATCGCGGGAGAAAGAGTGCAATCGCACAGTACAAATTTTGGGGACCCTGAGCTTGCACTGTGCGATCGCGGATAAAGCCATGCGATTGCACAGGGTTCCAAACAGGCCTTCTAAATTTTACTTTGTGCAATCGCGGACTTTCCTATGCGATCGCACAGAACAAATACCTGGACACCAGAAAAATAAAAACCAGCAGTTCATTTAAGTGCAAAAACATCCCGTGGCCTACCCGAAACTCACCCGAACCCTCGGGGCTCCAAACAAATCATGCATGCAAGTCTAAAAATATCATACGGACTTGCTCGTGCGATAAAATCATGAAAATAACATGTAAATATACGAATTAAACGTCAAAACTCATCATTTTCAACAAGAACTCTTAAAGTTCATAATTTCTCAATCGGATGTCCGAATCACGTCAAACAAACTCCGTTTTTCACCAAATTTCACAATTGACCTCTAAATATCATAACGAAGTTGTACCGGGCTCCGGATCCAAAATACGGACCCGATACCAATGACTTTTAGCATTATATCTTTTCTTTAATTCATGAACATTTCAGCAAAACAATTTCTTTCAAAAATTGATTTCTAAGGCTTGGGATCTCGGAATTCATTTCCGGGCATACGCCCGAGTTCCATATTTTACTGCGGACCTTCCGGGATTGTCGGAACACAGATTCGGGTCCGTTTACTCAAAATGTTGACCAAAGTCAACTTTTATCAAATTTAAATTCTAAAAATCACTATTTCTCATATTTTCACATAAAAGCTTTCCGGTTTCACGCCCGGACTGCGCACGCAAATCGAGGTATTTCATTTTAGTCTTTTATGGTTATTTTGCATGAAACGAAGTCTAATTTTATAAAATGATTCCTTGGGTCATCACAGCAGCCTCTTATTGCCTTGTTCCTTTTCTCCATATTTCAGTTTAAGACATTCAAACTTGAAAGACATCTTAAATTACTGAGATAGCTAGGTGTCGAAAACCTCAACCTTTCACGTGGGTCTTAGTTTGATGCATCTCGGCAGAAGGTGATTTGCAGTGCTCTTAGTTTCATGAGTCTCGGCAAAAGGTGAGTCTCACCCACGGATGCTAACCTTGCAAATTCGTCTCGCCTCTACAAAATTGGCCTATGCACTTCTTCATTTTTCATCTTAGCATGATCGTTTTGATCCTCCTTTGGGCTAGTTGGATTCTCTAAATTGACCATTGGAATCTGGACTAAGCATCAAAATTGGAGCATCCCCAGGAGCAGCACATGGCTTGGACAAAATCAAATCATGAAAGTCGTCTGGAACAGTGACTGGAGTATCAGGAATAAGGTTGATGACTTCTGAATCAGGTGAAGTTCCAGGATCTAAAAACCTGTTACCGAACGATCCTCCCTCCTGGGAAATAAACTCATCATGGCAAACTAAAGTCTTAGCAGCTGTATCCTGAATTGTGTTCTTTCCAGGTTGGTATCCATCTGATAAAGAAACATAGTCCTTATCCGAATTTCCATTGCAACCATGGAGCTGCATATCCAACAACTCCTCCCCTAACCTATCATCAACTTTGCTGGCAATTTTAGGCAGTTTTTTCAGTTCTTCTATAGTAGTACAATTCAATTAACTGGAGTTCTGGCAGACGACACACCAGTTAATCACAAATTTCAGTTAATTGAAATTCCATGGCTCATCATAACTCCCAATCATATACAACATAACCTGAAAGTAATGACACTGACCATATCTACTAAGTGCAAAAACTTAACCAAAAATCTGCATTCAAGTACATACTGAATAAGTAAACCATTTCCTAATGCAATAAATTTACAAATGAGCAGATTATTTTAACTAAAAGCAAAATCCAAAAGTTTAACCATAGATAATGCAAATCTTTCTAATATACTTTTCATGGCAGAACTAATATTTCTAGAGTCAATAACAGGATGGTAGCAAAAACAAAAAGCTGAAAGCAAATTGCTGCATTTTGTGTTAATAATCAACCTCAAGGGCAAAGCGAGGCTCAAAAGATTAGGACGCATCGAATCCATTGTAAAAAACAGAAAAATACTAATAGTATTATACGCGCCTCTATGATTGTACATAACTCATTTGGATGGTGACGTTGTTCCAGAAGTATAATAGACACTGATTGGAGCAAATTCAGCTTTTTGACATCTTTTACGGTCAAAATAAAACAGAGTACTTCCAAAATATGTTCGTATTCGTGAATGTCATTAGGCGTCAATGTCTCAGGTATAGGAGCAGAATGACCTCTAAACCTCCATTAAAACCACCCTTAAACTCCATCGATCCACCACGACAACAAATAAAGAATAGCCATGTAAAAAATCACTTAAAATTGCATAAAAGCAATTCACAAGGCACCAAAAACTCATCTGTTAAATCCAAAAAACCCAAACTATAAATTTGCTTCTTAGCAACTTCAACACTTAGTTTTTTAACAGAATAAGCAGCAATTTTCTAAAGTTTCACGGACAGTTCCACTTGTGATAAAGCATCTCCCAAGAATGAGCTAACGACTATCGAATGTGTATCGTAAAATATTGAAAGGATGAATTGAAATCTTGAGTTCGTCAACAAATATATTCAACATTCGATTAATTGAAATAACTAAAACATGTTCAGAAAAAAAAAATAACTGAAAGAGAAAACTAAGCAATGATTTTGGACTACCAGTATTTCCTTTCAAAACATACTTAGAGAAGGAAAAATAAAATTTTGAAAGCAAAAGTCATTCCAGCACAGCCAATTATGGATTCTTTATTTTTTAAATCACTTTTCGAACCTTGTTGCTAGAAAGTTGACAATTAAGGTCGTCATCTGCTACTACTCCTGATGCCTGGAGGATCTAGTTCTCTTGTCATACGTCTTCAAAGGAGATAATTTTGCTTTCCAATCTGCACCATCTTCTACCACAGATGATCCACTTTCTGATATGTTCTTTTGGATGAGAGTTTGTGAAGTAGGCGTAACTTGACTTTCGACCATAAAATCCTACAAAATAGAAAAAGTGGAGAAGCAGTTGGAGAGCGATAAAGGCCTTGATTGTATAATTTTTACTATTTGTTTAAAACTAAATAATTAATAATGTCATAACACTATTAATTTTTGGATGATTACCCCAAATTGCTTCTCTCCACCCGAACTTTGTCCATCAGGAATCTCTGAATCCTGTTACAAAGAAAAATATCAAAAAGTAAACATTAATTTTTGAAGGTAACATACTGATAGACAACTTAATTTAGTTGTCGTTAAGGTATTTGGAGTTTACTAAGAATATATTTTACACTGAATGTGTCTTGGAGTGAAGAGTGGCAGTATTCCTTTAGGAGATCGTAATCATCAGTTATCTTCACATAAGTGTAGACTCGATCCTTTTTCTCAATATTAGATGGCTTAACAATAACCTTAAACACGAATCTTTTATAAAGAATATCATCCAGTTCACTTGGATAAGAACGGTCGTCATCCAAAACAGAAGCCTACACCAAATTTCATATGTTATAAAACTTACATAATTGACAACTAAATTAAGTTGATTAGTATACCTCAAGTAATCTTTGCTTCAATTCTTTTGCGGACTTTCCTATAATTTGCATAACTTTGCGATTCCAAAGCAATAATGATATAAAAGCGGTTCCATCAATAACACAAACTTGAAGTCGATACCTGCAAGTCAAAAAAAATTTAATCTTGTGCATTTCCATTTTATATATTTTAAAATCATATGATATGAAAATTACTTGTGCCCAACAGAACATTGTTCTTCATTGCATTTTTTACAAAACAATTTGTTCCCAATTTTGTCAACCTTTTTAGTGCACTTGTTGCATGCCAAGTATGACCATCCTAGTTCAAGTTCCAAATTCACCACTTTTGCAGCAATCCAGTAGATACTGTCACGACCCAAATTCCTACTAAGGTCGTGATGGCGCCCAACACCGGAGTCAGGCAAGCCAACACTAGTTCACTACCGAAGTTACTTCACTTAGTTGGATATTTAAGTACTTGCCAAATTTTAAGTTAGGAAATCATTTAAAGAAAACAGTCAAGTGATGCAACTTGATTAAATGAAACTCAAAAGATCGTTTGCCAACATATACAGTATAGCAAAATACTATAAAACCAACTACGTGTGCCAAGACCTAGTGTCACAAGTCCACAGGCGACTAGTGGAATAGACAAAATAGACAAAATAAATGTACAACTGTCTCTCAGTGGAAACCAACTACGTGTAGACAGAAATATCCAAAAATAATAGAAACTCCACAGTGCTGCTGAGGAACGCTAGGAAGAGCAGCTCACCGTGTAGTCTAATCCAGATAGTACCCTCAAGATCGCGCTCCGGTATGATAACCAGGTGCACCAGCCTCAGGACCTGTACAATTAAGTACAGAAGCGTAGCATGAGTACATATAAACAAATATGTACCCAGTGAGTATCCCGTCTAAACTCAAAGAAGTAGTGACGAGAGGTAGACGTATTACTTACTAGGGTCATTAGCACTAGTATAATTAAATGAAACTAGACAGGATTAACAATCATGGCAATCAAGTAAACATGGAATATCAAGTATATGAACTACAATCTACCCGCAAGTGCCAAATAATAATATCAATAAAAGTCCCAAGCCCCCTTCCACAAAGAACGATTTATTTGATAATGACAATAAGACTCTCAGTCAAATACATAGCACATAAAATGCCGAAGCGTACGGCCGAAGTGACGCAAAAATAAATGTCCAGTGTCGAGGGTCGAGCGGCACGAACCATAGATGCATCTATTACCCCGCTCGCGAATCGATCATGCGACGCGGTTGACATAACTATAAGGCTACCCCGCTCACGAATCATACATGCGACACGGGTGCTCGTATACATACACAGAATTATCAGGAAATTCAGGAATTTATCATGGATTACACTTGTAAACAGAGATTTAAGCATTTAAACTCACACATAACTTCCTAATATCCTCATGTCAATTTCAAAGATAATAAGCAACTAGGAACACATGTAAAGATACAGGTAAGGCACGTAAAGGCATGCTTGTGAATCTTAACTTCTACCCGACATAACAGAGTAGCAGCTACGCACGGACTCTCGTCACTTTGCGCGTGCGTAGCCCCCGCAAACAAGGTGTCACGACCCAAATTCCTACTCAGGTCGTGATGGCTCCCAACACCAGAGTCAGGAAAGCCAACACTAGTTCACTACCGAAATTGCTTCACTTAGTTGAATAATTAAGTACTTGTCAAATTTTAAGTTAGGAAATCATTTAAAGAAAACAGTCAAGTGATGCAACTTGATTAAATGAAACTCAAAAGATCGTTTGCCAACATATACAGTATAGCAAAATACTAGGAAAACCAACTACGTGTGCCAAGACCTAGTGTCACAAGTCCATAGGCGGCTAGTGGAATATACAAAATAGACAAAATAAATGTACAACTTTCTGAAAGGGGTAGAAAGAAATATCCAAAAATAATAGAAACTCCACAGTGCTGCTGAGGAACGCCAGAAGAGCAGCTCACCGCGTAGTCTAATCCAGATAGTACCCTCAAGATCGCGCTCCGGTATGATAACCAGATACACCTGCCTCAGAACCTGTACAATTTAGTACAGAAGCGTAGCATGAGTACATATAAACAAATATGTATCTAGTGAGTATCCCATCTAAACTCGAAGAAGTAGTGACGAGAGGTAGACGTATTACTCACTAGGGTCATTAGCACTAGTATAATTAAATAAAACAGTCATGGAAATCTAGTAGACATGGTATATCAAGTATGTGAACTAAAATCTACCCGCAAGTGTCAAATAATAATATCAATAAAAGTCCTAAGTTCCCTTCCACAAAGAACAGTTTATTTGATAATAACAATAAGACTCTCAGCCAAATACATATCATATAAAATGCCGAGGCGTACGGCAGAAGCGACGCAAAAATAAATGTGCACTACCGAGGGTCGAACGACACGAACCATAGATGCATCTATTACCCGCTCGCGAATCGATCATGCGACGCGGTTGACATAAATATAAGGCTACCCTGCTCACGAATCATACATGCGACACGGGTGCTATTAGACATACACAGAATTATCAGGAAATTCAGGAATTTATCATGGATTATACTTGAAATCAGAGATTTAGGCACTTAAACTTACACATAACTTCCTAATATCCTCATGTAAATTTCAAAGATAATAAGCAACTAGGAACACATGTAAAGATACAGGTAAGTCACATAAAGGCATGCTTGTGAAATCCTAAATTCTACCCGACATAACATAGTAGTAGCTACGCACGGACTCTCGTCACTTTGCGCATGCGTAGCCCCCGCAAATAAGGATAATTCAGTCATTTACATTTACCTATGGGGACAATTCCCTATTACAAGGTTGGAAAGGAGACTCACCTCGTGCCGAACCTACTTCTCGAATGAAGAACGCTCTCGAAACTCCAAACTTTACACCCAAGGACTCGAAACTAGTCAAATGTTATATAAATACGTTAATATACACTCAAAAGTATGAAATTCTCCTACTAGTTTAGTTAATTCATCCTACTTGAAAAATCCCAAAATACACCTCCAAGTCCACATGCTCGGATTCCGGAAATTTTCGAAGAAAACACTCACCCATAACCTAAGGATCATTAATATATAATTTTTGTATGATTTCATGGTAGATAAGTAGTGAAATTCTCTAAAGTTCATCAACCCTAGGTTTCCACTCTAACCCCTTTGATTTGCACTAATTGGGTGTTAATCTACCTAAGATTTAATGTAATAAACCAACATTTAAATGGAAAATTACTTACCTCTTAGTAGTTAGGCCGAATACCCTCTTGTGAGCTCTCAAAATCGCCTATGGTGAAGAAGAAATGGTGAAAAATGGCTAAGTCCCGTGTTAAAAGGAGCTCACTGCATCTAGTGATCTCGCACCTGCGGCTCGAGGACCGCACCTGCGGTCTCGCACATGCGAGCCAAGGCCCGCACCTGCGCAAGTTGGCATGGAGGCTGGGGATCGCACCTGCGGAGGGATTTCCGCACCAGCAGATCCGCTCCTGCGGAGAAAGGTCCACATATGCGGATTTGGACCATCTCCCCTGGGGCCGCACCTGCGAGGCCTTGATCGCAGAGGCGGTCTCGCACCTGCGATCTGGGCAACCGCACCTACGGTCACACCAAACTTGGTGCACCTTGCTGGTTTTTGGCCCCATTTGGTGTCCGGGAGGCACCTAGGCCCACCCGATACCTCGTGCAATCGTACCAAAAAGTCCTAAATCATGTTACGGACTCACTCGAGCCTTCGGAACACCCAAAACAACGCCAAAACTCAAAATCACTCCTCAAACCCCTAGAATCAAACTTAAGAAAATTCAAGTTCTTGAATTTGGTTTCAATGCGCCGAACCGACCTATACTACTATGACACCAAACTTTGCAGGAAAGTCATAAATGACATAACGGAACTATTCCCAGTCTCGGAATGCTATCCGGACCTCGATAGAACAAAAACACGTTCCAAACCAATTTATGAACTTAAGGAAACTCTATTACTCTATTTGGCTTCGAAATGCTCCAGGGTCATCCAAAACCCATTCCGGACATACGCACAAGTACGAAATCATCATACAAAGCTACCGGAACTGTCGGAATCCGATTCCGAGGTCGTTTGCTCAAAAGGTTGACCGAAGTCAAACTTGGCCAAAAAGGCCAACCTTAAGGAACTAAGTGTTCCTACACTGCTTTAAACACTTCTGAATCCCGAACCACCCGTCCCCGCAAGTCACAAATCACTATAAGCCGCTACGGGAAGTCTTATTTAGGGGAATGGGGTCCGAATACGCAAAATGACCGTTACATTCTCCACCGAAATTGCTTCACTTAGTTGGATAATTAAGTAGTTGTCAAATTTTAAGTTAGGAAATCATAGAAAACAGTCAAGTGATGCAACTTGATTAAATGAAACCCAAAAGATCATTTTCCAACATATACATTATAGCAAAATACAAGAAAAACCAACTACGTGTGCCAAGACCTAGTGTCACAAGTCCACAGGCGGCTAGTGGAATATAAAAATAGACAAAATAACTGTACAACTTTCTGAAAGGGGTAGACAGAAATATCCAAAAATAATTGAAACTCCACAGTGCTGCTGAGGAACGCCAGGAAGAGCAGCTCACCGCATAGTCTAATCCAGATAGTACCTCAAGATCGCGCTCCGGTATGATAACCAGATACATCTGCCTCAGGACCTGTACAATTAAGTACAGAAGCGTAGCATGAGTACATATAAACAAATATGTACCCAGTGAGTATCCCGTCTAAACTCGAAGAAGTAGTGACGAGAGGTAGACGTATTACTCACTAGGGTCATTAGCAATAGTATAATTAAAAGAATCTAGACAGGATTAACAGTCATGGAATATCAAGTATATGAACTACAATCTACCCGTAAGTGCCAAATAATAATATCAATAAACGTCCCAAGTCCCTTCCACAAAGAACAATTTATTTGATAATGACAATAAGACTCTCTGTCAAATACATAGCACATAAAATGCCAAGGTGTACGTCCGAAGCGACGCAAAAATAAATGTGCAGTGCCGAGGGTCGAGCGGCACGAACCATAGATGCATCTATTACCCCGCTCGTGAATCGATCATGCGACGTGTTTGACATAACTATAAGGCTACCCCGCTCACGAATCATACATGTGACAGGTGCTCGTATACATACACAGGAATATCAGGAAATTCAGGAATTTATCATGGATTACACTTGTAAACAGAGATTTAAGTATTTAAACTCACACATAACTTCCTAATATCCTCATGTCAATTTCAAAGATAATAAGCAACTAGGAACACATGTAAAGATACAGGTAAGGCACGTAAAGGCATGTTTGTGAATCTTAACTTCTACCCGACATAACAGAGTAGCAGCTACGCACAGACTCTCGTCACTTTGCGGACAATTCCATCATTTACATTTACCTATGGGGACAATTCCCTATTACAAGTTTGGAAAGGATACTCACCTCGTGCCAAAGCTACTTCTCGGACCAAGAACGCGCCCGAAACTCCAAAGTTTACACCCGAGGACTCGAAACTAGTCAAATGTTATATAAATATGTTAATATACACTCAAAAGTATGGAATTCTCTTACTAGTTTAGCTAATTCATTATTCTTGAAGAAATCCCAAAATACACCTCCGGGCCCACATGCTCGGATTCCGGAAATATCCGAAGAAAACACTCACCCATAACCTAAGGATCATTAATATATAGTTTTTGTATGATTCCATGGTAGATAAGTGGTGAAATTCTCTAAAGTTCATCAACCCTAGGTTTCCACTCTAACCCCTTTGATTTGCACTAATTGGGTTTGATTTCCACTCTCAAAATCGCCTAGGTTAAGTCCCGTATTAAATGAGCTCAATGTGTTCAGTGATCTCGCACCTGCGGCTCAAGGACCGCACATGCGGTCTCGCACCTGCGGAAGTTGGCAAGGAGGTTGGGGATCGCACGTGCGAAGGGAATGTCACACCTGCGGATCCTCTCCTGCGGACCCAGGTCCGCACCTGCGATCTTGGGCCTTCTCCCCTGGGGTCGCACCTGCGAGGCCTTGATCGCAGGAGCGGTCTCGCACCTGCGACTGGGCAACCGCACCTGCAGTCACACCAGTTCAGGTGCCCCAGCAGCTGAAGCTGCTAGTTTTTGGCCTCGTTTGGTGTCCGGGAGGCACCTGGGCCCACCCGAGCCACCGTGAAATTGTACCAACAAGTCCTATATCATATTACGGGCTCGCTCGAGCCTTCGGAACACCCAAAACAGTGCTAAAACTCAAAATCACACCTCAAACCCCTAGAATCAAACTTAAGAAAATTCAAGTTCTTGAATTCGTTTTCAATGCGCCGAAGCGACCTATACTACTCATAATGACGCCAAATTTTGCAGGCAAGTCATAAATGACACAACGGAACTATTCTTGGTCTCAGAATTCCGTTCGGACCTCGATAACACAAAAACACATTCCAAACCAAATTATGAACTTAAGGAAACTCTATTTTCGCTATTTGGCGTCGAAACGCTCCCGGGTCATCCGAAACCCATTACGGACATACGCATAAGTCCGAAATCATCATACGAAGCTACGAAAACTGTCGGAACGCGATTCTGAGGTCGTTTGCTCAAAAGGTGGACCAAAGTCAAACTTGGCCAAAAAGGCCAACCTTAAGGAATTGAGTGTTCCTATACTGCTCTAAACACTTCTGAATCCCGAACCACCCGTCCCCGCAAGCCACAAATCACTATAATCCGCTACATGAAGTCTTATTTAGGGGAACGGGGTCCGAATACGTAAAACGACCGGTCGGGTCGTTATAGGTACATTCCTATTTAAGAACAAAAATATTGTTGTAACTTAAACTGGAAAATCATAAAGTAATTATAACTTGAATACTAAATTTAACTCACTTCTGTACACTGAACTATCCGTAATAATTTTAAACGATACAATTCTTATGGCTAGCTCATCTTTGACAGAATAACTTTGTTGAGAGCTTGTTTGAGTAATCCACTCACAGTTAGATTGACATATTGCAACTAACCTGCATAAGTCGCAACGTGGTAAAAGTGATAAATCTTAGTATATTATGTAAGCACATAGAATAAAAAATTACACCTTTTACAAACCTAGATTTAAACTCAACATACTGCGGTAGATTAGAATTGATCCAAAGTTTTGTAGAGTACCAACAACTATGCACTGAGTAGTTACCCATAGATAAGATAAATAAAAAATTAGAAATTATAATTTTTTTGAAAACTAAATTTTAAATATAGATGTAAAGTTGGTAAACCTCGGAATTTTTGAGGTTTCATAAATTGTAAAACAATAATCAAAGGTGCGTCTATAGCTCCATTCAAGTGAGGATGAATTTGATACACAAGTTCACTCCATAAGGTTGTCGTAATCATGTTCCTCCTATAAGTTTCAAGGTAATCGGTCATCAACAAAATAATATAAATAATTAAACTGTAAAAGTATAGTTTAAATTAGTGAATAACTTACTGATCATCTTCGAGTGTAACATTGAGAAAGACACTTTTGTTATCTCCTTGACTGTGGGTCTTAACATCTTCATACATCACAACCTGACCAATCACATCCAGAAATATAAAAGTTAGTTAGACAATTTTGTAAAACGTGGTAATAATGGAAGAGCAGAATTACCGATTAATTCAGCCTCATCGACATCATTCTGATTTGTTAGCTGATCAGAAGGACGAAAGTTAAAGATATTCATATTAAATGAAGAATCAAATATTTCCTCAACTGTTGTCCTTTGTGTAAATGTCAGCCTCAGTTTGTGTGTCGTATTCTTTAAATTAAGTTGTTTGGTCCGACAACAAAGTAGTTCATGTGATATAAGCCGAGTTTCTGTATCTTGGTCCGAAAAAACTTAATTACATACTTCCCAATCGAGGCCTGAATACGATCACCCTAACAAAAATAGATTCATTATTAAGATGTATCATATTGCTAAGAAATTGCATATATATAGAAACAGAAAAATAAATCGCACGTAATCATTTCATATATGAGTCAAGTTTCGTTATGTTCGTCCTAACCATCTTAATAACAAACTTGCGGATATTATTTTTAAACTATGGATGTGTTATTTTAGAAACGCCAAATATTGTAACAGAAGAGAAAAATCCTAGTCCAAGATCTGGTGAAGTTAGCCAGTGAAATAGATGATGCTGAAGAGGAAACAAAAGAAGCGGAAAAAGCTCAAAAGTAATACCAATACAACAGTAATAGAGAACGAATATTGAATATAAAACCAGAAAAGAAAAGAAGAAAAACTTTCTGTCCGTTGAACTTTCTGTGTATAACTCTCTGTCAGTTATACTTGTACGGGTACTCTACCGAAAAAAAACCAGAAAAGAAGAAAAACTTTAGAACTATGTAAAGTTAAATATGTTACCTTTGCATCTTGTAAAATCAATTCAATCGAATATGATTTTTCAGGATTGAAACGATCTGGCATTTCCCACATTCAAACAACTCTAACTTTGAGGTTCCATTGCATCGAGTTGCTTGAAATTTGACTGATTTCATGAAGTTTTGTAGCCATATTTACAAACTTCTGTATTTTGAGTAGAGGAAAAAAGGGAGTAGAGAATAGAAAAGAAAATAGAAGATGAAGAAGTCGTTTGAGACATTATTAGCGTAGAAGTCAGTTTCTAAGTTATGGAGTAAGAAACGTGGGAGTCCAAAAATTTGAATAGATGATCGTGGATGAAGAAACATGAGAGTCCAAAAATTGTGGGACTGAGATAGCTACACAAACGTGGGACTCTTAGAACGTGTTGTTGTGCTCGCGAAATATCAGTGAGTAAAAATAACTGAAATATTGTACGACCTAGTCGGTCGTTACGTAGAACATGCATTATATTTACTGTTATTTCCTTGTCATAGGTTGGATATACTGTTTATGATGTGTTATAGTTGGTAGGCTCGGAATCGGAATGGTTATAGTGAGAATTAGCCACTCAGTCTTTAAAAATAGCCTTATAGTTGGAAAAGTCAACTAAGAGTTGACTATATTGGTAAACAACCTCGGAATGTGGATTTTATGGCGTGGATAGATTTGTTAGGTGATTTGGAACTTAGGAGTGTGTTCAAAATATTTTTGTGATGTCCGATGTAGAATTAGGCTTGAATTGGCGAAAGTTAGTTTTTGGTGATTTCGGTCGGCAGTGGAAAATAGGCTATCGGGGTCAGAATGGAATTACGGAAGTTGGAGCATGTTCGTAATGTCATTTTGGATATGTCTGCAAAATTTCAGGTCAATCGGATGTGTTTTGGATAGTTTCGGCATCGTTGGTGGATTTTAGAAATTTCAAAGTTCTTAGGCTTGAATTCGATGTGATTTTGATGTTTTGATATTTTTTTGGGGGTTTCGAAGGCTCGAATACGTTTGAATGATGTTATGGGATATGTTGGTAGGTTTGGTTGAGGTCCCGGGGGCCTCGGGTGCATTTTGGATGCTCAAACGAGCACTTTTGGACTTAAAGATATTGTTGTTTTCTGGTGTTACAGCACCTGGTGTTTCTTCTCCGTGATCGCGTGGCTATTGATGCGATCGCGTAGAGTAATATGAGGGTCAGGTGATTTTGTGCATCGCGATTGCCAGAGCAAGAGTGCGATCGCATAGGTTGGTAGGTTTGAGCAGTGCGATTGCGTGGCCTAGTTCGCGATCGCGTGGGGATAGAGGGGTGCGTTAGGGGGCTGGCCTGTTGTGCTACGCGGTCACGTGGGAAGGACTGCGACCGCATAAGGTTGAGACTTGATGAATCGCGATCGCAGGGTACTATTCGCGATCGCATAAGGTTAAAATGTGAAGCTGGGAAGTTGCTCTTCGCGATCGCGACCTGATGTTCACAATCGCAGTGAAGAAAAGCTTGGGCAGTATTTAAATAAACCCTCCACGACCAATACCCACTTTTCCACCATTTTTTAACGGGAAGAAGCTTTTGAGGCAATTTTTAAGAGAGAAAATCATTGTTCTTCATTGAGATTTGGAGCACTCGAAAATTGATTCGAGAGGCAAGCAGGTTGCAGAGTAGCTTTTTGGGTACTTTGAGGTAAGTAATGTCTTTAAATCCTGTCGAGGGTATGAAACTGTAACAACCCGGTCGGTCGTTACGTAGAACATGCATTATTTTCACTATTTCTGCCTGGTTGTAGCTTGGTTAGACTGTTCATGATGTGTTAGAGTTGATTAGTCCGGGTTCGGAGTGGTTATAAGAGGAATGGAGGCACTGAGCCTCAAAAAGTAGCCATAGAATTGGAAAAGGCAACCGGGAGTTGACTTATTGGGGAACGACCTCGGAATGCAGATTTTATGGCTCGGATAGCTTCGTTAGGTGATTTGGGACTTAGGTGTGTGTTCAGAATATTTTTGTAATGTCCGGTGTAGAATTAGGCTTGAATTGGCGAAGGTTAGTTTTTGGCGATTTCTAGTCGGCAGTGGAAAATAGGCTATCGGGGTCGGAATGGAATTCCGACAGTTGGAACAGGTTCTTAATGTCATTTTGGATATGTCTGCAAAATTTTAGGTCAATCAAAGTTGTTTTGGGTAGTTTCGGCATCGTTGGTGGAATTTAGAAAAAATTCAAAGTTCATAGGCTTGAATTCGATGTGTTTTTGGGGTTCTGATGTTGTGTTTGATGTTTCGAAGGCTCGACTAAGTTTTAATAATCATATTTGATGCGTTGGTACGTTTGGTTGGGGTCCCGAGGGGCTCGGGATGGTTTTGGGTGATTAAGGGGGAGTTTGGAATGGTTTTTCTATTGCTGATGTTGTTGTTACTGGTGTTTTCGCACCTGCGGAAGAGGAGCCGCAGGTGCGGTCCCACAAGAGCGGACATGGCTCCGCAGGTGCGAAAGTTTGGCTGAGTGAGAAGAGTCCGCATGTGCGAGGTAATTGCCGCACCTACGAGGCCGCAGGTGCGGGAGGTTGATCGCAGGTGCGGAAGTTGAGGTCCTTGGGATTTTCCGCAGGTGCGCACCTGGGATCCGCAGGTGCGGTTCCGCAGGTGCGAGTAAGTGGTCGCAGGTGCGGAAGCACTGGGCAGAAGGTATAAAAGCGTGCCTTCGCGAATTTTAGCCATCTTTCTCAATATTTCATCCGGGTTTGAAGCTTTTCAAGGGATTTTGAGGAGGGAATTCAATAGTGCTTCATTGAGGTAAGGTTTTTGGACTCTAAACTCGTTTATATGTGATTAAAGGTCGGATTTATGGTGGAACATTAGGGAAACATCTGTGCAAATTGGGTAATTAGGGCTTGGGATTAAGAGGCTTTAAAATGGGAATTTGAGGGGTCATTTGGACTCCGATGTCAGTGTTCTTGGTATGTATAGATTTGTGGGAGGACGAGGATTCTTGTGGTGTACATTTTATCGAGTTTCGAGACGTGGGCTCGGGGGTCGGGTTTGACCAATTTCGGGATTTTTGAGTATTTTTGATAAATTTCGATTGGGATTGGTTCCTTAGTATATTATAATGATATTCATCTGATTGTTGGTAGACTTGGAGCACTTGGAGGCCGAATTTAGAGGCAAGGGCACTGCGGAGTAGTATATTAGCCGGTTTTGAGGTAAGTAACGCTTCCAAACTTGGAACTGAGGGTTCGCAACCCCAACTATCTGATATTTGATGCTAATTAAGGTGACGCACTTGCCAAGTGATGGGCATGCGGGCGTACCCCGAATAATTGTAGCCTGGCTCACCCCATGGCACTGCCTAATGGTTATCTCAAGTTGATATTGGTAGTGTGAAGGTTGCATTTACCTTGAACGCAATAGAAATCATGCTAAGTATAAATGTTAAGGCTTCACGCCGATATGTTAAGACCGGAACTGTCTATTATTGTCTCTGTTTATGATTATTGTTTTCATGTACTCAGTCCTGTTATAGTATATTTTTCATGCCTCGGTCTTGTAAATTGCTAGTTTATTCTATATTATCATTGGTTTGGGCTGATTTTCATATGTTAGAACATGGTGAGTGAGACTGGAAGGTACTGACTGAGTGAGGCTTGGAGCCTGGTTTGAGACAGTTATGAGGTCGAAATGCACACCGCAGCGATCCTGGAATCATGCTTTCGTTGGCTTGACATAGCGCTTGGGCTTATAGGAGCCCCTCCGGAGTCTTTACACCCTCAGTGAGCGCACAGATATTGAGCGATGGATCTTCCCTGGACATGGATCTTGTCCGAGTGATATGTTCCGGAGATGGACCTTCTCCGTGGGGCTTATGTTCCGGAGATGGATCTTCTCCGTGGGGCTAGATCGGCCTTTTTCCTCAGTACTAGGTGACTGTGTCACTTGTGTTTATGTAATATCCGGGATGGATTTTCCCTAGGCCGGAAGGCCAAATTCTAGTACTGAGTGGACCACCTTATGAGAGTTTGATTATTGAGTACACATCATTCTTGATCCTATATGAATTCATGCTGGTATGCTGTGCTACATACATAAATTGATGCATCTTGTTTATTTTCTGATATATTACTCTCATGTCCAAGCTATATATATTGTTGTTCAAAATTATCAGAGGTTTAGTCCATCACTACCTCTCAACCCGTAGTTTGGTTTCGTTACTACTGAGTTGGTGTACTCACGTTATACCTTGCACCTTGTGTGCAGATCCAGGTACACCGGGACTCAGCTCGGGTCAGTGAGTAGCAGCAGTTTCATCAGAGTTGACGAGGTAGCAGCTGGCGACCGTGATCTCGTCATCCTCTTCCCTTTCTACCTGTCATATTTATTTTAGACTCTGATAGTCATTTCCCCTTTTTCTACATTTATGTATTAGCAGCTCATGACTGTGTGACACCGGATCCGGGAGTTGTAGATTTTGGGTTTTGGTTTCATAAGTTTCTTTTAAACACAGACCTTTATTATATTTAACTTCAGGCAGTTGAAAAATGGTAATTTCCTTAATAAACGGTTCAGGATTAGTTACAATAGGTGGCTGGCCTGGTTTCACAACAGGCGCCATCACGACTCCGAAATTGGGTCGTGACAAGTTGGTATCAGAGCCCTAGGTTAAATGGGTCTCACCAGTCATTAGCAGGTTTAGTAGAGTCTTGCGGATCGGTACAGAGACGTTTGTACTTATCTTCGAGAGGCTACAAAACCCTTAGGAAAATTCCACATTATGAATTCTGTCATGCGACTCTGTTGAATTCTGGAACTAAACTTCTGTTGTTTTCATTCCCTCACAGATGGTGAGGACTCGTGCTGCCGATAGTGGTGATCAGACACCAGCGGGCCCAGCCAGAGGTCGAGGCCGTGGTCGAGGTCGTGGCAGAGGGAGGGGTGCAGCCTGCACAACATCCGGGGCAGCACCTGTGGACCCTCCCATTTCCCAGGATCAGGTCCCCACAGCTGAGATTCCAGCGGGGCAGGCTCAGGCACCAGCAGTGCCCATTGTGATTCCGGGTTTTCAGGAGACCCTAGCTCAGATTTTGACGGTGTGCACCAGTTTGACACAGGCTGTCGCTATGTAAACTACCACTACTACTTCTTAGGCCGGGGGAGGCATCCAGACTCCAGCTGCCCGAACACCTGAGCAGGGCACCCAGGGACTTCAGACACCTGGGGCAGCTCCAGTGCAGCAGATTGCTCCGGTACAGGATTATGTGATCCCAGCTTTAGCTGATGATGAGCAGCGTAGGTTGGAGAGGTTCAAAAGACTCTAGCCTCCGACTTTCAGTGGTACAGAGGGCCAGGATGCCCAGGCTTTCTTGGACAAGTGTCAGAGGATACTACGCACAACAGGGATATTAGAGGCCAGTGGGGTCCCATTTACTACCTTATACTTTTCAGGAGCTGCACTTGCTTGGTGGGAGGCCTATGAGAGGCGTAGACCCACTGATGCAACGCCCCTTACATGGCACCAGTTCTCCATTCTCTTTTTGAAGAATTATATACCATAGTCTCGCAGAGAGGAGATGCGCAGAGAGTTCGAGCAGTTACATCAGGGAGACATGACCGTGATGCAGTATGAGATAAGTTTCTCTGAGTTAGCCCGTCATGCCATCTGGCTAGTTCCCACAGACAGAGAGAGGATCCGGAGGTTTGTTGATGGTCTCAAATATCAGTTACGGATCTTTCTGACCAGGGAGATGGTATCTGGCGCTTCTTTTGAGGAGGTAGTTGACATAGTCAAGGAGATTGAGTTAGTGCGCCGCCAGGAGCATGTTGAGAGGGAGGCCAAGAGGCCTCGAGGATCGGGTAGTTATGGTGGTGTTCACTCGGGAGGTCAGTATCAGCACAGCAGAGGCCGTCCATTCAGACCTCCTGAGCCAGCTCGTCCAGTTTACAATGGTGCTTCATCAGGACACAGTCCCCGTAGCTCCCATCTGGGTCGTTCATTATTCGGTGCACTTCCAGCCCAGAGCTCAACCCGTCCACAGTCAGTTCAGGGTTCTTCAGTACATGGCTCTTCTAGCAGCTACTCTAGTTCCAAGGGTTCCCTTCAGTCCCCACCGTCATTTGTTGAGAGGGGTTGCTTCGAGTGCGGGGATCCGGGTCACATCAAGAGGTATTGTCCCCGCCTTTCTGGTAGTTCATATCAGCAGAGGGGCCAGCCTCCAGCTTCAGCACCAGTTTCTACACCACCAACCCAGGCAGCTAGGGGTGGAGGTTAGTCAGTCAGAGGCCGCCCTAGAGGGGGAGGTCGACCAGGTGGAGGACATGCCCGTTTCTATGAACTTCCAGCTAGACCAGAGGCCATAGCTTTTGATGTAGTGATTACAAGTATTATCTCAGTCTGTCACCGGGATGCTGCGGTATTATTTGATCCTAGTTCTACGTATTCATATTTTTCTTCATATTTTGCACATTTCTTGGATACGCCCCGTGAGTATTTGATTTTAGTTGTTCACGTGTCGACTCCGGTGGGGGATACTGTTGTGGTAGAACGGGTGTACCGGTCTTGTATTATATCTATTGGGGGTATGGAGACCCCGACAGACCTATTATTGCTTAGCATGGTTGACTTCGATGTGATTTTGGGCATGGATTGTCTATCTCCATGCCATGTTGTTCTTGACTGTCACGCCAAGACCGTGACCTTAGCTATGCCTGGATTGCCGAGGATTGAGTGGATAGGTTCGGTGGAGTATGTGCCTAGTAGAGTGATTTCCTACCTGAAGGCCCAGCGTATGATTGGGAAGGGATGTGAGTCTTATCTGGACTTTGTGAGGGATGTTAGTAGTGAGACTCCTTCCATCGATTCCGTTCCTGTGGTCCGTGAGTTTCCGGACGTATTCCCTGCAGACCTGCCAGGCATGCCACCTGACAGGGAAATTGATTTTGGTATTGACTTATTGCCAGACACCCAGCCTATCTCTATTCCCCCTTATCGCATGGCCCCAGCAGAGTTGAAAGAATTGAAAGAGCAATTTCAGGAACTCCTAGATAAGGGGTTCATTCGGCCTAGTGTGTCACCTTGGGGTGCACCGGTGTTGTTCGTGAAGAAGAAGAAGGATGAGTCTATGCGCATGTGTATAGGCAGCTGAACAAGGTTACGGTGAAGAACGGTATCCTTTGCCTCGGATTGATGACTTGTTTGATCAGCTTCAGGGAGCTAGGGTGTTCTCCAAGATTGACTTGAGGTCTGGGTACCATCAACTGAAGATTCGGGATTCTGACATTCCGAAGACTGCCTTCAGGACCAGATATGGTCATTACGAGTTTTTGGTTATGTCATTTGGGCTGACCAATGCCCCAGTTGCGTTCATGCATTTGATGAACAGCGTGTTTCAGCCTTACCTTGATTCATTCGTCATTGTGTTCATTGATGCATCCTGGTGTATTCTCGTAGCCAGGAGGAGCACGCTCAGCATTTGAGGGTTGTGTTGCAGAGGTTGAGGGAGGAGAAACTTTATGCAAAGTTCTCCAAGTGTGAGTTTTGGCTTGGTTCAGTAGCTTTCTTGGGTCACGTGGTGTCTAGTAAGGGTATCCAGGTGGACCCGAAGAAGATTGAGGCGGTGCACAGTTGGCCCGGACCGTCCTCAGCTACAGAGATTAGGAGTTTCCTTGGGTTGGCGGGTTATTACCGTCGCTTCGTGGAGGGATTCTCTTCTATTGCTTCACCACTGACCAGATTGACCCAGAAGGGTGCTCCAATCAGATAGTCCGACGAGTGTGAGGAGAGCTTTCAGAAGCTCAAGTCAGCATTGACTACAGCTCCGGTATTGGTCTTGCCTACTGGTTCGGGTTCTTACAAAGTCTATTGTGATGCTTCTAGGGTTGGCTTGGGAGAAGTTTTGATGCAGGATGGTAGGGTGATTGCCTACGCGTCCAGACAGTTGAAGGTGCACGAGAAGAATCATCCAGTGCACGATCTTGAGCTAGCTGCCATTGTTCATGCCTTGAAGATTTGGTGTCATTATTTGTATGGGGTACAGTGTGAGATATTTACCGACCATAGTAGTTTGCAGTATCTGCTGAGGCAAAAGGATTTGAACTTATGTCAGAGGAGGTGGTTGGAGCTTCTTAAGGATTATGACCTCACCATTCTATATCATCTGGGGAAGGCCAATGTAGTGGCTGATGTCCTGAGTCGCCGAGCAGGGAGTTTGGGGAGTTTGGCCTATCTTTCAGCAACAGAGCAACCCTTGGCACGTGATGTTCAGGCCTTAGCAAGGCAGCTTGTGAGATTGGATTTTTCAGAGCCTCCACGGGTAGTAGCTAGCATGGCTTCCCGATCTTCTCTCTATGATCAGATTAGAGCACGCAAGTACGATGACTGGCACTTGTTGGTTCTTCAGGACAGGGTTCGTCGAGGTGATGCCATGGATGTGACTATTGGTGATGATGGGGTTATGAGGATGCAGGGCCGTATTTGTGTGCCCGATGTAGATGGCCTTAGAAAGATGATATTAGCAGAGGCCCATAGCTCGCGGTACTCCATTCATCCGGGTGCCGCGAAGATGTATCAGGATTTGAGGCAGCAGTATTGGTGGAGGCGGATGAAAAGGGATATTGTTGAGTATGTAGCACGGTGTCTCAACTGCCAGCAGGTCAAGTATGAGCACCAGAGACTAGGTGGAATGCTTCAGGAGATGGTTATTCCGGAGTGGAAGTGGGAGCGGATCACCATGGACTTTGTAGTTGGGCTTCCACGGACTCCGAAGGGATTTGATGTTATTTGGGTCATTGTGGATTGACTGACCAAGTCATCGCACTTCATTCTTGTCAGTACTACTTATACTTCAGAGAGGCTAGCTGGTATTTACATCAGGGAGATTGTCCGGTTGCATGGGGTCCCAGTTTCTATCATTTCTGATAGGGGTACTCAGTTCACATCTCAGTTTTGGAGGGCTATGCAGAGAGGAATGGGTACGCAGGTAGAGTTGAGCACAACATTTCATCCTCAGACTGACGGGCAGTCAGAGCGGACTATTCAGATCTTGGAGGACATGTTGCATGCCTGTGTGATTGAGTTTGGTGGCCAGTGGGAGCAGTTTCTGCCTCTAGCAGAGTTTGCATATAATAACAACTACCAGTCTAGTATTCAGATAGCGCCATATGAGGCTTTATATGGTAGGAGATGTAGATCTCTGGTGGGTTGGTTCGAGCCCGGCGAGGCTAGGCTATTAGGTCGAGATTTGGTTCAGGATGCGTTGGTGAGGGTGAAGTTGATTCAAGAGCGGCTTCACACGGCTCAGTCTAGGTAGAAGAGCTATGCGAACCGGAAGGTTCAGTATGTGTCTTTCATGGAGGGTGAAAAGGTTCTGCTGAAGGTGTCACCCATGAAGGGTGTTTTGAGGTTTAAGAAGAGGGTCAAGCTTATTCCCCGCTTCATTTGTCCTTTTGAGGTGCTCCAGAATGTGGGAGAGGTGGCTTATAGACTTGCCTTGCCACCCAACTTGTCTAGTGTTCATCCGGTATTCCATGTGTCGATGCTTCGGAAGTATGTTGGTGACCCATCCCATGTTTTGGACTTCAGCACAGTTCAGCTCGAGGATGATATGTCTTATGAGGTGGAGCCAATGGCTATTTTGGCTCGCGAGGTCAGAAAGTTGAGGTCAAAGGAGATAGCTTCAGTGAAGGTGCAGTGGAGAGGTCAACCAATGAAGGAGGCTACTTGGGAGACCGAGCGGGATATGCGGAGCAAATATCCTCACTTGTTTGAGACTCCAGGTATGTTTCTAGACCCGTTCGAGGACGAACGTTTGTTTAAGAGGGGGAGAATGTAACGACCCGGTCGGTCGTTACGTAGAACATGCATTATTTTCACTATTTCTGCCTGGTTGTAGCTTGGTTAGACTGTTCATGATGTGTTAGAGTTGATTAGTCCGGGTTCGGAGTGGTTATAGGAGGAATGGAGGCACTGAGTCTCTAAAAGTAGCCTTAGAATTGGAAAATGCAACTGGGAGTTGACTTATTGGGAAACGACCTCGGAATGCAGATTGTATGGCTCGGATAGCTTCGTTAGGTGATTTGGGACTTAGGTGTGTGTTCAGAATATTTTGTGATGTGCGGTGTAGAATTAGGCTTGAATTGGCGAAGGTTAGTTTTTGGCGATTTTTGGTCTGCAGTGGAAAATAGGCTATCGGGGTCAGAATGGAATTCCGACAAGTGAACAGATTCGTAATGTCATTTTGGATATGTCTGCAAAACTTCAGGTCAATCGAAGTTGTTTTGGGTAGTTTCGGCATCGTTGGTGGAATTTAGAAAAAATTCAAAGTTCATAGGCTTGAATTCGATGTGTTTTTGGGGTTTTGATGTTGTGTTTGATGTTTCGAAGGCTCGACTAAGTTTTAATAATCATATTTGATGCGTTGGTACATTTGGTTGGGGTCCCGAGGGGCTCGGGATGGTTTTGGGTGATTAACGGGGAGTTTGGAATGGTTTTTCTATTGCTGATGTTGCTGTTACTGGTGTTTTCGCACCTGCGAAAGGGGAGCCTCAGGTGAGGTCCCGCAGGAGCGGACATGGCTCCGCGCGTGCGGAAGTTTGGTTGAGTGAGAAGAGTCTGCATGTGCGAGGTAATTGCCGCACCTGCGAGGCCGCATGTGCGGAAGTTGAGGTCCTTGGGATTTTCTGCAGGTGCGAGTAAGTGGTCGCAGGTGCGGAACCACTGGGCAGAAGGTATAAAAGCGTGCCTTCGCGAATTTTAGCCATCTTTCTCAATATTTCATCCGGGTTTGAAGCTTTTGAAGGGGTTTTGAGGAGGGAATTCAATAGTGCTTCATTGAGGTAAGGTTTTTGGACTCAAACTCGTTTATATGTGATTCAAGGTCGTATTTATGGTGGAAAATAAGGGGAAAATCTGTGCAAATTGGGTAATTAGGGCTTGGGATTAAAAGGTTTTAAAATGGGAATTTGAGGGGTCATTTGGACTCCGATTTCAGTGTTCTTGGTATGTATAGACTTGTGAGAGGACGAGGATTCTTGTGGTGTACATTATATCGAGTTCCGAGACGTGTGCCCAGGGGTCGGGTTTGACCAATTTCGGGATTTTTGAGTATTTTTGATAAATTTCGATTGGGATTAGTTCCTTAGCATATTATAATGATATTCATCTGATTGTTGGTAGACTTGGAGCAATCGGAGGCCGAATTTAGAGGCAAGGGTACTGCAGAGTAGTATATTAGCCGGTTTTGAGGTAAGTAACGCTTCCAAACTTGGAACTGAGGGTTCGCAACCCCAACTATCTGATATTTGATGTTAATTAAGGTGATGCACTTGCCAAATGATGGGCATGCGGGCGTACCCTGAATAATTGTATCCTGGCTCACCCCATGGCACTGTCTAATGGTTATCTCAGGTTGATATTAGTACTGTGAAGGTTGCATTTACCTTGAACGCAATAGAAATCATGCTAAGTATAAATGTTAAGGCTTCACGCCGATATGTTCAGACCGGAACGGTCGATTATTGTTGTCTATGTTTATGATTATTGTTTTCATGTACTTAGTCCTGTTATAGTATATTTTTCATGCCTCGGTCTCGTAAATTTCTAGTTTATTTTATATTATCATTGGTTTGGGTTGATTTTCATATGTTAGAGCATGGTGAGTGAGACTGGAAGGTACTGACTCAGTGAGGCTTGGAGCATGGTTTGAGACAGTTATGAGGTCGGACTGCACACCGCAGCGATCCTGGAATCATGCCTTCGTTGGCTTGACATAGCGCTTGGGCTTATAGGAGCCCCTCCGGAGTCTTTACACCCCCAGTGAGCGCACAGATATTGAGGGATGGATCTTTCCTGGACATGGATCTTGTCTGAGTGATATGTTCCGGAGATGGACCTTATCCGTGGGGCTTATGTTCCGGAGATGGATCTTCTCCGTGGGGATGGATCGGCCTTTTTCCTCAATACTAGGTTACTGTGTCACTTGTGTTTATGTAATATCCGGGATGGATTTTTCCTGGGCCGGAAGGCAAATTCTAGTACTGAGTGGACCACCTTATGAGAGTTTGATTATTGAGTACACATCATTCTTGATCCTATATGAATTCATGTTGGTATGCAGGGCTACATACATAAATTGATGCATCTTGTTTATTTTCTGATATATTACTGTCAAGTCCAAGCTATATATATTGTTGTTCAAGATTATCGGAGGTTTAGTCCATCACTACCTCTCAGCCCGTAGTTTGGTTTTGTTACTACTGAGTTGGTGTACTCACGTTATACCCTGCACCTTGTGTGCAGATCCAGGTACACTGGGACTCAGCTCGGGTCAGTAAGTAGCAGCAGTTTCATCAGAGTTGATGAGGTAGTAGCTGGCGACCGTGATCTCGTCATCCTCTTCCCTTTCTACCTGTCGTATTTATTTTAGACTCTGATAGTCATTTCCCTTTTTTCTTCATTTATGTATTAGCAGCTCATGACTGTTTGACACCGGATCCGGGAGTTGTAGATTTTAGGTTTTTGGTTTCATAAGTTTCTTTTAAACACAGACCTTTATTATATTTAACTTCAGGCAGTTGAAAAATGGTAATTTCCTTAATAAACGGTTCAGGATTAGTTACAATAGGTGGCTGGCCTGGTTTCACAACATGCGCCATCACGACTCCGAAATTGGGTCGTGACAGAAACCCCGGACTTTACATCCTTTCACAGATTTGGATGACGCACACACTGAATGATGAGTGTGGGGCGTGAACGAATTGGAAATTTGGAAAAATGTTCCTTTTTAGGAAACTATTGAGTTGCGAAAATGCTTTTAAAGCATATGAGTTATAATATTACTATGTTTTGATATATTTGGGCTGTAAGCCATGTTTGGGGCCTAGTGCCGATCTGTTTTAACCCCTTGGGGGATATTTTACGGATATTCTCACTACTTTAAAACTATGATTTTACACTCAGTCTTTCTTGTGAAATTGTTGACACTCTTATTTGATAATATTACTATTTTTTGAAATGAAATACTGTCACGACCAAAATTCCCACCTTTTAGGTCGTAATTGCGCCTAACGTTGAACCCGCTAGGCCTGCCAACGTATATCTTGCAATAGCAACTTATAATCATCTAACCCGAAATAAAATGTTAGTTCGTCAATTTCAACCAATTCCCAAAAGAATCCTGTAAGCATTGCTTAATAAAAATAACGAAGCTTTAAAAAAATGCGGAGAATAAAGACATGACAACCATGAAATAACGTAAAACTTCCCAAAAAAACCGGGGTGTCACAATCTCACGGACTAGCTACTGAAATACTAAATACAAGTCTGGAATG
>ML253618.1:602-17394 GCA_005239495.1 Nicotiana undulata | reverse complement strand
TAGCTTTTTAGGCTACATGTGACTTCCTTGAGTTTCATTAGTTCCAATTGGATTTTGGATTTATATTCTACTTGAGTTTTCATGTGTCATGTGTGGTGAGCTTTAATTGTGAAGTTCTTTTGTATCACTTGTGGTCTAGAATTTTCCCGGAATGTGCTTCAAGGCGAAATAGTAGACTAATTTGGTTGGAAAAATGATGTTAGGCCTTCCTTGAACCATTTTTGTTCCTAAATTTTCTACCCATAAATATTTTCCGTAGTCAACCCTTTTGAGCCTTTTAACTTTTTCTTTGGCAACCATGTTATAAAATATTTGTGAAACCCTATCTCCCTAAGTAATTTAAAGTATGAATATAGGCTAAAATCCTAAGTTTAGGGGTGGAGGTTGATAAAGTTGTGATATGGAGGTTTCTACAAAAGTGAAAAGTGTTGGAAATAAAAATTAAAAAAAAAATGAAATGAAAGAAAGTTTGAATAAATGGAAGACTAGGTGGAAAAAAAATAGAGAGAAAAGGGAAGAAAGGGTGGAAAATTTCTTGAAGGGAGTGAACTTTAATTGTTGAAAAATTGTAGTGCTTAGGGAGGTTTGAGTCATTCTTGTGCCTCACCTTGACCAAAAACATAAACTACAACCCTTTAAGTCCTAATAGATTTTGAACCAAGTATATCTAAATTAGTGGAGAAATACATAAAGGGCAATCATATGGTACTACTTGTGTTCATTTGAATATCTTTGCGAGAGAGAGAGAGTTGAATCTTCTATTTGACATCCCTTCTATGTTTTGAATTGCAATTTGTGAGTTTGGGATTCTCTCTCAAAGTGTGAGGCCACATGAAACTCGAGTTGTGAAACTAATCCCATTTTCAATTGGGAAGAATGAGCGAGGGAAGAAAATAGTGATAGAGAGGCAAATTTTGAATCATTAATGTCATGACTTGGGTGTTACTTTTGTTATTTTTTGTGTTGTTTAAATTCTTGAAAATGAAATGAAATGTACAAAAATATAGTGCTTCATATGCCTTGGATTAATTGTTAGTACCAACCAAAGTCATTAGATTGTGCTTAAATTGACCATTGTTGATTTGAAATGATATTTGGTATGCCATTGAGCTTAAGTGATTATATTCTTGTAGATCTTCTTAGTTTTTGATATGCTTGAGGACAAGCAATAGTTTAAGTTTAGGGGTTTGATAAGTTGGTATTTTACCAACTTAATTCCTCTTAATACTTAAGATTTTGTGTAATTTTAGTGAGAAAATAAGATGTTCATTGATGATTATTGGTATATTTCAGGTGTCAAGTGATTTAGAGTTGATTGTGAAGAAATCAAGTGAAAACAAGTCAAAAAAAGAGCTAAAATGGAAATTAGGAAAATCTGCCCAGTTGTTACACTGTGCGATCGCATATATTATAATGCGATCACAGAAGTTGAAGGTTGTATAACACAGCGAACGCAGAAGATAAGGTGCAAATGCACAACATTTATGTTTGGTCAATTGACTAGTGCGAACGCAGCATAGACCATGCGATCACATGGGTCCCAGTTTCAAAAGTAGTGCGAACGCACAGAACACACTTCAAACGCACAGAAGAAGTGAGGTCGGTCAGCATAGGGTCAAACCTCCTGTGCGAACACATGGGTTTATATGCGATCGCATTGACTTGGAAAGTCAAACCTCTGCGAACGCAGGCTATTAGGTGCGATCGCATAGTAGTATTTTCTGGGCAGTCATGGGCAACTTTGTAATTTCACGTTTTAATCCCCAAACCTCTTTTATACTCGACCTAGCAGATATGTTCTGCATCTTTGGACATATCTTTGGCTCTATAAATATAATTCTGAGAGATAAGAAGAAGTATTGAAGCTAGGGCTTTGCACACACACTTGGGTCTTGAAGATTTCATCATTTTGGTTAAGGATTTCTTACCCATTTATGTTTATTTCTTCATTTTCTTGTTTTGTATTGAATATCTAAGTGTGTAGTATTTTTCCAACACTTGGATCTTGTTTATGGGAATATTCATATTTAAAGTGTGGATTAAATACTTTGTTGTGCTTATGTATTGAATGATTTTATTATATTTATGAAGTGGGTGTTTGTTATTTTAATTATTCTTGTTATTTAATGTTTCCAAAGGGATTAGCTAACCCTAGGACTCGCCCATTAACTCCGAATTAATTTTGCAATGAGCTTCGAACATTGAGTATTTGGGTGAAGGCCTGAATGGCCCAATCGTCCGCGACCGGAGGCAGGTTCATTTGTTCCATTGGAAACTGGGACACGAATTCTCTGAGCATCTCATTGTCTCTCTATTTCACTTGAAAATGCCTGACTTCCTTCTCTCGGCCTTGATGGTCTTGGAGTGTGCTTTCTTGAAGGAGTCTGCAAGCATAGCAAACGAGTCAATAGAATTAGGGGGTAGGTTGTGATACCATAACATAGCTTCTTTTGACAAAGTTTCCCCGAACGTTTTCAGAAGGACATACTTGATCTCATCATCCACCAAGTCGTTCCCTTTGATGGCGCATGTGTAGGATGTCACATGCTCTTTTGGATAAGTTGTTCCGTTGTACTTAGGAATCTCGGGCATGCAGAACTTCTTATGGATTGGCTTCGGAGCTGCGCTCGGAGGTAAAGGTTTTTGAACAAACTTCTTGGAATCTAGGCCCTTTAATATTGACGGTGCTCTTGGGATTTGGTTGACCCTGGAATTGTAGGTTTCCACCTTTTTTTCATTGGCTTCGATTTTCTTTTCTCCTGGTTCTACCCGTTTTGTCAGCTCCTCGAGTATCTTTATGATCTCGGGGTTAGTCATGAGCTTAGCTTCATTCGGCCTCTTCGTGACCAGTTCATTTCTGCGGGTGACCTCCCGGTATGTCTCGAGCTTAATTCTGTTCGAGGCATGACTTTGGTTCTGCAGCTAGGCTATTACTGCCTGTTGAGCTTATAGCATTTTGAGGATCACCCGCAAGTTTAGCCCATCACCTTCATCGTCCTGCATATTTTTTGAAATCGATCGGACTCCCCCACGGACAGTGTTCGCAGGACCGGTAGGCGAATTCTCATTGATGGCCACATGTGAGCTAGTGTCGATCGAGTCCACGGCTGGAACTCCACTGAGATCGACTCGGGGAACCTCGTTACCGAGTGCTACATATATGTTCTCCCCAGGGTGACCAGCCTCAACATCCACGTTTAGAGGGGCAGACTGAGAGTTCGACATTCTAAGTTTTGACCCGAAATTAAAGACACTCCAAATAAAAAGTGTAAAATAGGGTGTGTTATGGAAGTTTGTATCAAATAACCACTATTATCCTTATCCCAACGGTGGACGCCAAACTGTTTACCCTTAAAATCGGATAACAATTTAATTTGTAAGTAGTTTTAAGGATAAGCGGATTAATTTGATACAAAACAATAAATTATGTCATAATAAACGAATAAAGATATAGTAAATTAAAACCACGTGGAGAGGATGATCCTAGACTTACTGTAACATTCACCCTTGATCCGGGCTCACAGTGACCAGTATTGATGAACAAAAAAAAGAGCTTTCAATAACACTGAAAATAGTATTGCTTTGGAATGCTTGTTACAATGTGTTATAAATTATTAGACCATACTTTATATAGTAGGGGATTCTTATCTATTTAATTGATTGCCAGTTCTTCATCGATATGTGCCGAGATCCACGTCGTGATATCTGATCGATCACCGACACTACAGCCTTCTTTTGGTCTGCTTGATTTCCTAGCAACATTCTTTGAAGTCTTGCGGGGTTTGGACCGATCCTGGATCATGACTTAGATATTCTCGATGGATGGCGTAATGCCCACAAACATTGACTCGATGAGACGCTTGCCTCGATTTCGGTCCCTCATTATCATGTCTCGAGCTCAATTTATCCTATCGGAGACCGCAATGTGCCATGAGCCCGATTTTACCTGTACCCATCCCCCATGGTTTGATATTTCCATGCCTTGTTATTTATAGGTCATATCTCGGCTGATGACTTTTTCTTTGTTGTATTTACTGTCTCGTTACAAACCTTAGCAGAAAAACCCAATTTGGACAAAAACTGGGCGAAGGGAAAAAGAGTGCAGCACATACTTTCTGTACAAGTGATGCTCATCAGCAATAATACCTTTTAGGTGAGTCACATTCCAATTTCTTGGAAATTTGACTATGTCTTGGTTTTCTAGTTCATATGATCCTTTTTCGGTGACAGTTGAAACCCGGAAGGGTCCTTCCCACGTCGGACCCAGCTTTCCTGCGTTGAGCTATGGGGTGTTTTGAGTAACCTTTCTTAAAACCAAGTCTCACACTTTGAAATAACGGATATTGGCCCTTCGATTATATTACTTTTCCATTCTTTGTTTTCGGGCCATCATCCTGATGTGCACCAAGTCCCTGCGTTCATGAAGCAACTCCAATTTGACTAGCAATGCTTTGTTGTTTGTTTCTTCGTCCATCCGGAAGTATCGCAAGGTCGTTTCCCCTACTTCCACTGGGATCAAAGATTCTTCTTCGTATATGAGAGAGAAAGGTGTCTCTCCCATGCTTGACTTTTTCGTCGCCCAGTATGCCCACAAAAATTCCGGTAACTCTTCGGGCCACTTCCCTTTGGCTGCTTCCAATCTCTTTTTGAGGTTTTGAATTCTCCTGACCATTTGCGCTCGGATGGTATAGTGAGGATGTTATTCTTTAAATCGTTAATTCTTCAAGGAATTTTGTGACCTTTAAGCCTATGAACCGTGGCACGTTGTCGCATGCATTCACCTTTGACTGGCAGATTACATTTTCCCATAAGAAATCGACCACTTCGCGCTCACCGATTTTCTAGTAATGGCCTACTTCGACCCACTTAGTGAAGTTAATAGTTAAAATTATAAGCCTTACCTTCTTGGCAATGACCCGACTATATCCATCAACACTTCATGAATAGCCAGTACCGAATGCAACTATTCTGCCTATTGGTGCACTAACGATGCATAGCGTTCACGTTTGTCACATTTGTGAATGAATGCCTCATCGTTTTTTTCCATCTGAGGCTAGTAATATCCTGCCGTAACTAATTATAACACCAATGAATCTGATTCTTAATGATTCCTACAAATTCCTTCGTGAACCTCTCTCATGACGTAATTAGCCTCGGAGGCTCCTAAATATTGGGCCAATGGGTCTTGGAACGACCTTCTATTTAACTGCCCCCCCCCCCAAAAGTTGTAACGAGTTGCTTCGATGTGGAGCGCTCGGGATGCCTTCCGGTCTTCGGGCACCTTGTCGTTCTCATGGTAGTCAATAATCTCATTCCTTTAGTTCCAAAGTAGGTTGGTTGTATTTTCTTTATAATAACCATCCACATCTAGTACCGAGTGCATGAGCTGTACGACCGTATCAAAGTCTGATCCCTTCATTTTCTTGGACGAGCCCAAAGTGGTCAGTGCATCTGTTTCTACATTATCTTCTCTTGGGATGCGGGTGATTGGCCATTCCTTTAACCGTGAAAGCATATGTTGGACTTTAACCACATATTGTTTCATGTGTTCCTCCTTGGTGTCGATGATCCAAAATACTTGATTTACCACTAGTTTGGAATCACATTTGATTTCAATGACCTCTGAATCTAGCCCCCCGGCCAGTTCAAGTCCTGCAATTAAAGCCTCATACTCCGCTTCATTATTAGTTAAGGGAACAGTTTTTATGGCATGACTTAGGACTTCTCCCAAGGGAATGATTAAGACTACCCCAAGCCCGGACCCTTTCCATTGGAGGCTCCTTCCGAGAACAAGGTCCAAACTCCTGATGTTGTTTTTGATACCATCACTGCTTCCTTTCTGGCTAAAGGCAGTAGCCCTAGACTAAAATCAGCCATGAAGTCGGCCAAAAACTTATGATTTGATCGCAGTCCCGAGCTTATATTTGATATCTAATTCACTAATCTCAACTGCAAATTTGGCCAGTCCACTTGATAACTCAGGTTTGTGAAGGACATTCCGCAAGGGAAATGTTGTCACCCGACTGTCGGGTGGTACTGAAAATAAGGCATATGCTTTCCAGCGGTGACTACGAGAGCTAAGGACATTTTTTCGAGGTGCGGATATGAGTTTCTGCTCCCGGTAAAATTCTGCGAACATAATAGATAGGAGATTGCTTACCTTCGTCCTCTTGGAATTGAAGGACGCTTACCCCTACCTCCTGACCCCTAAGTATATAAGCAATTGTTCGCCTTCCTCCGGTTTTGATAATAAGAGAGGGCTTGATAGATACCGTTTCAGGTAATTTAGAGAATGTTGGCATTCATAAGTCAATTTGAAGTTGTTCTTCTTCTTCAGAAGAGAGAAGAAGTGATGGCATTTTTCAAAAGACAGAGAAATGAACCTACTTAGAGCTGCAAGTCTTCCAGATAATCTTTGGACTTCTTTAACATTTGTCAACTAGTTTGGAATGTACTCTATGACTTTAATATTGTCGGGATTTACCCCCTTTGTGACACCAGAAAACGTAAAATTTTACCGAATCTGACTCCGAATGCCCACATTTTGGGGTTAAGCTTCATGTTGTGATTTCTTAGGATACCTAAGGTTTCTTCGAGGTGTTTCAAATTGTCACCTGCATTCAAAGACATAACCAACATATCATCTATGTACACTTCCATTGTTTTCCCTATTTGCTTTTCGAACATTTTGTTCACGTGCCTCTGATAAGTGGCTCAGGCATTATTAAGCCCGAAAGGCATCACATTGTATAAATATATGCCAAAGTTCGTTATGAACAAAGTTTTTTCCTGATCCTCCGGGTTCATCTTCATTTGGTTGTACCAAGAATAAGCATCGAAGAAACTCATCATCTCGTGTCCGGCTGTTGCATCAATCATTTGATCAATGTTTGGCTATGGGAATGAGTCTTTTAACATGCCTTATTCAGATCCTTATAATCTACGCACATACGAAATTTATTATTCTTTTTTGGAACTACTACTATGTTAGGTAGCGAGTCTGGATACTTTACCTCCTGGATTGAACCAATGTCGAGCAACCGAGTTACCTCTTCTTTAACAAACATATTTCTTACCTAGGAAATTGGGCGCTTTTTTTGCCTTACTAGCGGGATGCTTGGGTTTAGGCTTAGCTTGTGCACGACCACCTTTAGCGGGATACATGTTATATTCGCATCTGACTATCCAAAACAATCAACGTTAGTGTTAAGAAATTTAATAAATCCTGACCTGAGCTCAAGGTTTAGTCCTCTTCCCAAGTCAAACTTCCTATCTAGAGACTTCTCGAGCAACGCCATTTGTTCAAGTTGTTTCGCCATGGACTAGGTCGCATCCATTTCTTCTAGTACCTGGAAATATCTTTGTACCTGGTGGGATTCCAACGGCTCGTCCCCTTTGTCATCTTCATTTGGTTCAGGAGTAGGCGTCGGTTCCTGTAATTGCTATGCCGCGTGTTCCTTTCCATTACTGCTGGAGACCGAGACCATGATGATCTCCCTTGCTGCCGGTTGCTCTCCTCTTATTTTTTTTATTCCCTCTAGAATTGGGAATTTTAGAAGTCGGTTATGTTGATGGTACGACCTTCATCTCGTGTAGCCATGGTCTGCCAAGAATTATGTTGTAGCTCATGTTGCCATCTACTACATTAAATAAGGTATTCTTCATGACCCCTTCGGCGATTGTGGACACCAAGATCTCCCCTTGGGTTGTCACACTCACTATGTTGAACCCGGAGGAGTTTTGTTGCTTGAATGATGTCTTCGGTTAGCTTGGATTGCTCGTCCACTATCCATTGAATGATGTTGGCTAGACTTCCTAACTCCACCAAAACACGTTTAATCATAAAATCTAGAACGTTAAAAGAAATTACCAGGGCATGGTTGTGCGGAAGTAGAAGTCCATCGACATCCTCTTTTGTGAAGGTGATGTCTTCCTCGGCGACTTCCCGGAGTCTCTTGCTATGACCGACTGATACCTTTGTCTTTATGCTGCCAAAAATGTTACATCATTGATCTTGTTCCCCCCAAAAATCATGTTGATGGTTAGTCGAGGAAGGTCTTCTCCTCCTATCGAGGGCTCTGCATTATCCCGACTGTGGCCGTAATTATTCTTAGCCTGAATTCTTAAGAAGTCATTGAGATGGCCTTTTTCAACAACGCCGCTAGCTCCTCGCACAAATGTCGACAGTCACCAATCCGCTGGACATTAGTCCCATGATATTCACACCAAAAATTAGGATACCTCTGGCTAGAATAAGACCTCATAGGTCTCAGGGACCGCGCTTCCTTGGTGTTTCTCATTGCCGATGCTAGTTCCACTATGCTAACATTGAAATTGTACTCGAACAACATAGGATAGGTGGATCCCCAGGACTCGATACCTCTTTTTATTACTATCCACCGACTGGAACCCTTTGTTGCGTCCTTCGGCCCTTTCATACGACAAAAACCGTCTCTTAAGATCGCCGATCTGCATCAAAGTCATCATTCGATTTATCCCTGCTCTTTTCTCGATCCGGGTCCTTCGTTGATGCTGAAACCTGAGCTGATCATCTTCTATTCTTATCTATGATTGGTAACAGTTATGGACATGTACCCATGTAGTTTTCTGGAATTCGGGTAGGTTTTCTTTCCGTTTATGAGAAGCGTCGGAGCTCCTCACATTCAACCCTTTAGTAAATACCTCAGATGTCCATTCATAGGGCAAGGCAAGAAGAAGCGTCCTTTCTTTCTGAAACCTGGTTACGATCTCACACAGCTTCTTAGACTCTCTTTAAGAAATTATGAATATGTCCGCCTTCAGGGCCAGGACCTTCCTGTCCCTGACATGGGCCTTGATGAAAGAGTCTGCGAGCATTTCAAAGGAATATATTGAGTGTTCAAGCAAGAGTGAGTACCATGTCAAGGCCCCTTTCATGAGAGTTTCTCAAAACTTCTCCAGTAGGACCGACTAAATCTCATGTTGAACCAAGTTGTTTCCTTTCACCGTCGTTGTATAGGTGGTGATGTGCTCCTAAGGGTCTGAATTACCATCATATTTCGGTACGTCTGGCATTTTGAACCCCTTCAGAATCAACTTTGGTGCTGCGCTTGATTTAAACGGCAGTTGGGTGTACCTCTTTGAGTTTGGGCCCTTCAACACTGGTGGTGCGCTCGGAATTTGGTTCATTAAAGCATTTATTTCCCTCATAAACTGCATGAGCTCGATTTTGAAAGGATCATTATTGTTGTTGTTACCATATCCACTGTAAATCCCCGGCCCCGTGGAAGCCGACCTCACCCCTCAAGTGTTGTTATCAACCATATGCGCTATTTGATTTGCGGGATCACTGGGAGGAACTCGGCCTCTTCCATTTGCGTTGTTAGAACCACCCAACAATGCTTGCCTCAATTCCGTCATGGTGTGGGCTTGCCATGAGAGATGGACCATGATGGCCTTTTGCTGTTCTCTCAACATCCTCACCGTTTCCGCAACGTGCTCATCTTTAGCATATCAGGAGTCGCTTCCTGTACATGTCGAGGATTTCACCCACCATGAACCGGTGTTGCTATGTCCTCCTCGTTGCGGGTGTCGCCAATCAAATCCTCGTGTTGAGCCATATTTTCTTGTACCTCTAGGATGTGTGCGATGTTGACATCGTTAGCTGCCATCTTCTGCTGTTTTTGCTAAGAAGCAAAGAATCAAACATATTAGTAATAGATTCAAGGATGAACCTAAGTCCCAACGGTGGGCGCCAAACAGTTTACCCATAAAATGGCACAGTTGAATTTTGTAGCATGGTTTATTGACAAGGGAATGGATTTTATCCTAAAATGATAAACACATTAAATAAAAATGCAAGACTTAGCATTGAAATCGAGATTGAATAGCACATGGCTTGGTTCCGGGAGATAGTCTTCAGAAGGTAGCAATAAGAGTAACGTTAGACAGAAAATAAAGTATTAGTTATCTTGGAATGATGTGTACCATAAGTTTGTCAAAATTTTTGTGTTTTACAATAGTTGTTGAAGTCACTATTTATAGTTATACCTAAGGAACAAGGTCCTATGATTAGGCCCCTCTTAAATGATTATAATGGGGGCCATTGATGATTATGTAACGGCAGTCCATGAATTCCTAAATTCTCTATAATGGATGCATATTAAATATTGGCGAATATTCTTCATTGAATGTGCACTGGCAGCAAATATTTGTTTTCTCTCGTTGATACTGTTCCCTTCGGGGTCTACCCGATGCCAACCAAAGTTGTTGTCCTCGGTCTTTGTTTCCACTCGCTTCATCTTCCATCTTCCCTCTGTTCCACGTGTCACTATGTCATTAGAGCAGTTAATGTGAGCCGATTTAGCCAAATTCAGATACATCTTAGCAGCACCTGGATGAATGAAGTACCGAAAACTATGGGCCTCCTGAATTATCAACTCATGTTGCCCATTTACATTGGGCACACATAGCCGTCCCTGCTTCCGCAACACTCCATCATCTTCGATAGAAACATCCTTGGCATTGCCTTGTTGTACCATGTTAGGGGTCTTCATACTGACACTCTTTGATGCGATCATATAAAGAAGACCATGAAACCATGCAAGAAACAACCTGGATGGCCCCGAAACATCACATCTAACAAACTAATTAGCCAAGACCTGAACATCCAGGGCTGATGGCCTCTCTACTGGCGATAGATATGCTAAAATGCCCATGCTCTCGGCCTTTCGACTCAAGGCATCGACCATTCTTCCCGGGATGATATATAATAGTGATATCATAGTCTTTAAGTAACTCTAACCATCTACGTTGCCGCAAATTAAGATCTTTATGCTTGAGACTCTAATGGTCGGTGAAGACCTCACATGGGACACCATATAAATAGTGTCGTCAAATCATCAATAAATGAACAATAGCTACCAATTCCAAGTCATGGATCAAAAAATTCTTCTCATGGACCTTCAATTGCCGAGACGCGTAGGTAATCACCCTACTGTCTTGCATCAACACTGCTCCTAGCCCAACACGTGATGCATCACAATACAGAGTGTAAGACATCGAACCCGTAGGCAACATCAAATTTGGGGCCGTAGTCAAGGTAGTCTTGAGCTTTTTAAAACTCGCCTCACACTCTTCAGACCATATGCAAGGTGTACCTTTATGGGTAAATATAGTCATAAGTGCAACAACAAATGCGATACCCTCTATGAAACAACGATAATACCCATCCAAACTAGGGAAACTCCAAATATCAATAGCTGAATGTAAGGACCCGTAAAAATTTTCCTAAAAACCAAGGTTCCGTGATGCCAGGGTAGGCGTAGAGGTGGATAATAGTAGAAATTCTTCTAGGATTGAACAATGCACTAGGGAGTCATAGGAATATATTTTGCAGAGTTTGGCATTTCTACGGCCTGTTATGCGGTCACATAATCACTCTGTTGGCCGCAAAGTGAAGCAGTTGTTCGGGCCATTTTTATGTCAATTTCGTGGCCAGTTATGCGACCGCATAACCATTTCGCGGGCCGCACTTTGATGGAAGAATCAGCCTTGGAATTTTACGAAGGGAGGTTCTGGGCGCATTACGCGACCACAGAGCAGGTCTGCGGTCCGCGTGACGACCATAGATTGAACCAGGTCAGCCCAGTTCTAGAGGTCATTTTTTGCGGCCATTTCATGAACCGTAAAATCATTATGCGTCGCATATACGACCGCAAATCCTGTCCCGGGGCTCCATTTTTGTGCATATAACCCGACCTTACTTTGTTAAAACATAGGCCATAGTTCGTCTTGAGCAAATTTTTGATACTTTTATAGTGAGAATGAGTGCTTAGTCTGGGAAAGTAACCTTCAACCTATTATCTATCAATTCTTGCTTCCAGGAGTTGAAATCAAGATTGCCTAGGGCATCGGTGTTGACCTTGTTAGAGGGTATATGTGGATTTGTGGTATATTGCGATGCTTCAAGGATCGGGCTTGGGTGCTTGTTAATGCAACACGACAAGGTTATGACTTATGCTTCTAGGCAACTCGAGAATCATGAAAAGAACTATCCAACACATTACATAGAACTTGCGGCGGTGGTTTTGCATTGGAAAATGTTAAATAATGATAACAATCTATCCATAATTTTCGGTTACACTAACCCAGTTGGATCCTGATATCCTATCCTTCTCTTAAATTATTTCAGTTAGCTCCCATTGGGCATAATTGAGATTGGTATGGAAAATTGTAGATATCTGTGTTACCATTGAAAGCAACTAAAAAATGCTTATAGTTCTCTGCCAGAATTATAAATACTGATAATATTTATTAACTAGGTACCTCGTATCTTTCTTTATCTTGCTTCTTTTACTTGCTAAAACTCATATCTACCTTCTGATTCTCTTATTTCTTTTTTTAACCATATGGGCAGATAGATATTCTTTCCTTAGAGCTCCTTATTAAGAAACTAACACATCTTAGTACATACATGATTTGCTGAAGCCCTCACATTTACTGATCATAAGCATGATGCAAAATTGAGTTCCTCTTACTCAACTCTTCAACAACCACATTGAAATCTCTTACCATCCATCTTTCAAGATATATGCATCGCCGTATTATAAATAAGATAGAATTTAGGAAATTGAGTTCTTACGATTAAGCTCTACCACACGATCTAGAGTAAGAAGAAAGAGTAACAGTCCTAAATGCCCTGTAGCCTCTTGCTTATAAGTGTGGTGCACAACACACCCATAAACAAGAATCTACTAGACACGGCTCATAGACAACCCCTAGGACAGACCTGCTATGATACCAAGTTTGTCACGACCCAAACTGGAGGATCATGACTAGCACCCGGGCCATACTTGCCGAGCACCAACGTACATTTTATCTAACCTTCTTATTATCTTTAAGGGATAACGAGATCAATATAAATGGTAGATATTGATCATGAACATACATCACATGGGATGACAAGATTGCTAAGAAACTACATAAAAGGTACGAGCTACAACGCTGCCATGAAAGACTATACAACAAAAATTATCCAACAAGGCATACCAAACTATACATGAGTTGACACCTGTCTATGAGCCTCTAAAGGAGCATAAGTAATGCAACATAGCCGAAACAGGGCCCCAACATACCCATAACATCTATAACAAAAATGCATACCAAGTCCGGAGAAGGGATCTCGCCTATAACCGCTGAACTGGAAAGCCTATTGTGATGGGGGAGTTGTGTCTACCTGTCTATCAGGACCTGCAGCACGACATGCAGCGTCCACAAATAAAAGGACGTTGGTACGAATAAAGTACTGAGTATGTAAGGCAGGAAAGCATAAATAAGAACAGTAATATAAAGAGAGATGTAGGAGATACAACCTGTAGCATCTGAGGGTTTCTAAGAGACAGTAACATGAAATGCATGATACATATATACACATAATCTTTTTAAAACATCTGTCTCCGTGGGCATCATCATCATCATCATAGAACATTCGCCTCTGTGGGCATCATCATCATCATATCATACCCGCCTCAAAGAGGACTCGGTAAACCCAACTGATCAGTGGTTGCACAATAGGTGCCATACCCGGCCGACTACAGCGCGACTCGGTAGATTAAAATAGATACATATATATAATGCATACAGGACTCATTGGAATCATGTTCTGAACATTACAGAGTGACGTAAGGTCGATATTCTCCGTACACATCATTAGGGCTAACTCTTCATCGAGAGTCTTATAAGAATCTGGAGTACCAACAACATTGATAACATAAGAATAAGAGAAGCAACCTCAACATCAATTGTTCCATAAGAAGGGAAACAATGTAAGTACTGCTAGCTTCTAAGAGTAGAGTATCTTTGGAAGCTCGTTCATTGCATTATGTACAATCGGAGTCGTGCAAAAGAAGGAAAGGGATAGCCTCACATACCTTGTATATACTGTCCCAACCTCAAGCTACGCAAATGTCACAACTCCTTAATCTACAATAAGAAAAATAACACTATCGTTATCGTTTAAGCGTCATAACTATTATGTATCGACCACAACCTATTTTACGATGAAACGGACAGCACCTCCCCTATTTATATGACTTCACACAAGTCAAAACAATCACCTAACAGCCCATAAAACATCAATAATAATCATATTGAGCCTCCCAAAATAGTCCACAAACAACCTAATCACTTCACACATAAGACGACCACTGTAGTCATGTCAAACGACCCGGAAATGTTACAACGAACGACCAACTCACAACCCTGCATCTATATGGTGTTTATCCACACCCTTCCTCTTCTAAAAATCCACAAAACAGTAGTAAAACACGCATCCGAATAGCAACACAAAACAGCCCGCTACAAGTCAAATAACTCGAACTCACAACTTCCGATCACCGTCCAGTGAGTTCTAACTATTAGGAAACACATTTATCAAACTTCCTTGATATTTAAACCCTTAAATACAGATATNTAGGGATCGTTTTGATGTTATTGCTTCTCGGTTTCATGCCCGGGATGATATTCTTCTTTGAAACCCTAGTAGATAGATTGAGGTTATGTTTATGGGTGTTCTCTATTCGTTTTATGCTTAATAATGAAGAGAAAGCCGACCTAATATTTATATATATCAAGTTTGGAAAAGTCAAAGAGGTGCTTGCTTGGCACTCTAGGATTGGTCCGTCTTCCAACGCTTATATCTTTTTATCATGATGTCGTATGAACGAACGGTTAAGAGAGTTAGAAACTAAATTACAAGACCTTAAATTTGGTATATAATATGTCCCAATAGGACCTCATATAATACATGAAATGTATTGCTCAAAATGCTCTAGTGATCCACCTACTTGTCAGTTATGATGTCTCTGCAGTCTCGCAAAATGGCAAATATCTCTCTACTCCTATGTTGTATCGATGAAAGGTTTAATGAGTTGGGAACTAGACTCATAGTTCTTAAGTTTGGTAGGTATATCATCCCCTATTTCCAAGTATATCTGGAGAAAATCTCAGTTACATTTGACCTAATGTTAAGCACATTATGAGTGTAACTTGTGAAGACCTTTGCCAACTTTTGTTCCACCACTTGCTTGACTTCAAAACGTAGAACACAACTATCATACGATAAAAATTAACTCATAGCATAACCTCCTTATCATGTAATGAACCATAGTCTCACCCTAAAGTACATGTTATAACATTCCAAACTCGTCGACTTTCGACGAAACTTATTTTCTTCAATTGGTTTAGCTTCTAAGCTTTCCAACCCTCTTGGTACTCATTATTCATGATCTTAAATATTTGTAACCTCTAATTTAAGATGATTAACTTACTTTATATTCCATCAAATAGAATCTTATTTCTGAGCTTACATCAATTGATTTACGATGTACTCTCACGTACAAAAACATGGGGTGTAACATCATTCCCCCCTTTGGAACATTCGTCCTCGAATGTTGACTAATGCACTTTTCCATATCTTAAGCAATAACTTTTAAGAATAATTTAATATCGTCTTTGCCATCTAGGGAGTTGTTCGGTGAATAAATCTAAAGGCTAGAACACTCCCCCCTTTAGGCCTCTTTCTCACACCACGACTTGTGGTCGAACTCCTTTCAATGTCGTAACTATTTCTACGTTCTTTCATGTAGACTAGACAATTCTAACCTTGACTGTGCGCCAATGCGACTCTTATCTCCTTTTTTATTTCCTGTTAGCTTTTAACCTATCTTTAGGATTCACTTGGTGAACATATATTGTACTATGACAAGCTGTCCCTCTGGGCATCTATAGGTGTACTAAAGTTCTTTGTTTGGTATTTTGTTGAACTTACGACTATTGCTATATCTTGTTTCATAGCCTCAGTTATCTATGCTTATGGCTTTACCACTACTAGGTAGGTCATACTATACCATAACTCTTACTTCGGTTTATTATTATGGAGACTTGCCACCCAACTCCAGGTTTTTCTCTCACCGCTTATCCTATATGTATAAATCTAAGCCATTTAATGCTTCCTTATTACCGTCCATCTTAAAAATGACAGCATAATCTCATCTCATACTTTGTAACTCTCATCCATTCATTGTTGATTCACCTTAATATTGATCTATAATCTACCACTGATAATTTAAAATCTCTTATGTAATATATCGTCACTAGGGCTCACATCTCATCGGGGAACAACTGAAGTGATTTTCCTGATCCACTTTGGGACGATACTATACTCCAGTAATTGTATTTCATAGCATTCCAATGTGATTCATCTTATGGGGGTATTCTACCATGCAGTTCATGAAATACTTGTTCTCAAAATCATACTCAATCAAAGGTCTAAACATCATCCTCTTATCATTTATCACAATTACACCCTTACTTTACTAACATGGTAGCATTCTATCTCTTCTAAATGCTCCTAGTTTTAAACTCTTTTGAGTTCACTCATGCTATACTTAGCTTTTTATAACTGTATGGAAACCATCAACTCTCTTGTTGTGATGGGTTTAATCCCGAGGAATTACCTATTCTCATCACCTTCTCACTCACCTTTTCTTATCATTACTCCTGCCTAGCTCAAACCTTGTTGCTCTATCATACTTTAGCTTGCGACCTACACACATCTACTTATACTACTCGTAACCTTCCTTTCATCATGTTAGCACCATAGATCTCCTTTCACGCCTTCTCAGTTGTCTTAAATGTAAACAATTACTTTTCCTGGTCGTTCTGCCACTTGCTGCATGGATACTTGGCCTATCTTAGTGCCCATGAATACGGGAGTTCCCTGTAACTCATATGATCTCAATTATCAACTTTT
>ML253617.1:72581-87312 GCA_005239495.1 Nicotiana undulata | reverse complement strand
TATCCCGTTTACTTCTTCTCCTCCATGTATGACATTAACAGTCCGTTTTGGGGAAGGTGGTTTAGGTGGCTCTTGCATGTTCTTCATGTATGCCTGTTTACCTTTATCACTAAACAAGTCTGTTAAATAACCATGTTTTAATAGATGTTCTACTTCACCTTGTAAATATCTAGAGTCTGCCGTTCTATGGCTGTGATCATTATGGAATTCACACCATTTATCGAGGTTCCTCCTGTTAGGATTAGAACGCATTTCTTTCGGCCATTTAACTTTGTCTCCCATACTTCTTAGTATTGAGACGAGCTCAATGCTGCTTACATTAAAGTTATGGTGTCCAATTCGGGTAATATCCCGAAATTGTTCATCTCGATCTCTCCTGGATCTAGATGAGGATGAGTTTGTATCTCTTCCTGAAGGTTTTGTATTTTAGAACCTGGGACGTAGGTCACGTCTCGAGGGTCCTAAGTAAGGATCATACCTGTTTTTACCTGACTTTTTCTCTGATTCTAGGTGCCTTGTTCTGTGATATTCTTCATCTTTTGATCGTGTGATTATATCCTCTTAAATTCTTAATTTAGTACTGTACCTGTTGTATACGTCATTCCATGTCGTGGCTGGGAATTCTCTTAGACTTTCTTTGAGTCGTCTCGTGGCTTCTGAACTTTTCTCGTTCAAGTTGCTTGTGAATGCCATAGCTGCCCAGTTGTCAGGCACCCTTGGTAGTTGCATTCTTTCCCTTTGAAACCTGTCTACAAACTCACGGAGAAATTCCTTGTCTCCTTGCTTTATCTTGAATATATCTTCCATTCATTTTTCAACTTTTTCCGCACCAAAATGTGCTTTTATAAACGAATCTGCAAGTTGAGCAAAAGAATTTATAGAGTTTTCAGGGAGAAGAGAATACCAGGTTAAGGCTCCTTTCGTGAGTGTTTCTCCGAATTTTTTGACAAGGACTGATTCTATTTCCTCTTTTGTTAAATCATTGCCTTTTACTCCAGTGGTGAAAGCAGTCACGTGATCACGTGGGTCGGTTGTTCCATCGTATTTGGGGACATCAGGCATTCTAAACTTCTTGGGTATAAGTAATGGGGCTGCACTTGGCTTCCAAGGTTGTTGAGAGTACCTATCGACGTCAATTCCTTTGATAATAGGTGGAACACCAGGGATTTGCTCGATGCGATCGTTTTGTTCTTTCATCTGCTTCTGCATGGTTAATAATAAATTTTGTAATTCTGAATTACTAGTCGTACCTGGTCGTGTTTCAGGAAATGTATTGAGAGTTTCATTCCTGGTTGAATTTGTTAACCCCGCTTGCAAATCTTCTACTAGAATTGTATTATTCAGAGGCAGTGTTGGTGGTACTAGAGGTACTTTTGGTAATCCTCTTGCAAATTCTCGCAAAGCCTGTCCCACGTATTCAGCAATCATTTGCCTTATTTGATCTGATTCCACCGGTGGTTCATTATTGTTACGATTGTCAGCTCTTTCGGGATATGGTTCTCTCGAAGTTCGTGGAGTTCCTCAAGGAGGGGTTGAAGCTGGGGTTTCACTCCTTTGCTGGTTGTTATCGTCATTATTGTTGACATTGTTGTTGTTGAAATTCGACATGATTTTAAGGATATCGATTGGTAGTGAAAACGATGATTATCAGATTCCCGGTAACGGAACCAATTTGTTTAACAAAAAAATGAATTCTTTTGACTAAATCTTAATTTAAGATAAACTCGGGTTACTGATAATCGAATTAGTAAATAAAGAATAAGTAGCAATAATTTTGAGAGCAATATGCAAATAATAAAATATCTTATTTTCCCCAAAAATCAGATGATCCTGTTTGTTACATTTTCATCCCTTTTATAGGGATGTTCTCCTAGTACAACGTTTGTATTTCTGTCATGATAGCCTATTTAATGCTTAATTATTACATTTATCAGGCATTACAATGATGAATAGTAACTGTTATTTTAGGAGTTACATAACGTACATGACATTGATTGCTGATCTTCGAATTGGCCCATTATTGCGTCCGAATTCGTTGTGACCGTGTCTCTTCTTCTTTGATGATCTTTCCGCGGCTAATTCCTTGTATTGACCGTACCTCTTTATCCCGTGTCCACGTGTGATATTTTAATTGGTCCACCTGGCTGGCTGAGTCATCCAAAATTTGTACACGTATGAGGCTATATTTTTTACCAATACAGCGTGTTGTTCATCATAAACTGTTTTCACACCACCCACTGCTAGGAACTTCATCATTTGGTGAAGGGTTGATGGTACTGCCCTCATGTTGTGGATCCATGGCCATCTGAGCAGTGCATTGTATCTTATGTCCCCTTCGATGACATGAAATATTGTGTCTTGGATGGTCCCGGCCACGTTCACTGGTAGGATTATCTCCCCTTTTGTTGTTTCACTAGCCATGTTGAAGCCGTTTAGGACTCGAGATGCAGGTACAATCTGGTCTAGCAGGCCGAGCTGCTCTATGACCCTCGATCTGATTATGTTTGCCGAGCTACCTGGATCCATGAGAACACGCTTAACTTGAATTTTATTTAGCAAAATAGAAATTACCAGGGCGTCGATGTGCAGTTCAGAGAGGCCTTCCGTTTCTTCGTAGTTGAATGATAGAGTGTCGTCAGGCACATAGTCTCGAGTTTGTTTCTCTCTTGTGATTGATACTTTGGTGTGTTTGAATGTAGGCCCTTATGAGACGTCGACCCCGACGACGATCATGTGGATAACATGCTAGGGTTCTTCTTGCTCGTTCTTTCTAATGGCGTCTCTTTCCCTGAAGTGATTTTTGGCTTGATCGCTGAGGAATTCTTGAAGGTGGCCCTCGTTGAATAATAGAGCCACTTCCTCCCTCAATTGTCTGCAGTCTTCGGTCCTATGGCCATGCCTGCCATGATATTTACACATCAAGTTTGGATTCCTTTGAGAGGGATCTGTCTGTATAGGCCTGGGCCACCTGGTGTCTTTGATTCTTCCGATAGTTGATACAATCCCTAATGCATCGACACTGAAATTATACTCCGATAATCGGGGTGCTTCTGTGGGATCATCATATTTGTCGAAACCAATTTTACTCATGAGTCCCCGAGAGTTCTGCCCCCGGTCACCCCTTCGATCATTCCCGGCGGGATTGCGTCCCGGATGGTTATTCCTTCTATATGAAACATATGGCTGATACCGATCTTTATTCGGCCTCGATTCTCTATCAATATCTCTTTAATTTTTACCTGTCGATCGGTTTGGATGCACTGAACCTGAGGGGGCTCCCAGTTGGTCATCCTCGACCCTAATCTTTGACTGACATCGGTTGTGGACATCTGCCCAAGTCACAACCGGGTACTTTATTAAATTTTGTTTCAACTAGCGCGACGCGATCAAACTCTGCTGGTTCAACCCTTGGGTAAAGGCTTGGACATCCCAATCGTCGCTAACTGGCGGTAATTCCATACGTTCCATTTGGAATCGAGATACAAACTCTCTTAGCATCTCGTTATCCCTATACTTCACCTTGAAGAGGTCTGATTCTCTTATTGCAACCCTTATAGCACCAACATGTGCTTTTACAAATGAGTCTGCCAACATGGCGAATGAATCAATAGAGTTCGGAGGCAAGTTGTGATACCAAATCATATCTCCCTTCGACAGGGTTTCTCCGAACTTCTTCAGCAATACAGACTCGATTTCATCATCTTCCAAATCATTTCCTTTTATGGCGCACGTATAAGAAGTAACGTGCTCGTTCGCGTCAGAGGTCCGTTATATTTAGGTATATCAGGCATCCAGAACTTCTTTGGGATGGGCTTCAGAGCCGCACTTGGAGGGAATGGTTTTTGCACAAACTTTTTGTAGTCCATTCCTTTTAAGATCGGTGGTGCCCCCGGTATCTGATCAACTCGAGAGTTATAGGTTTCCACCTTCTTGTCGTTGGCCTCAGTTTTATTTTCTCCCGATTCTATTCTCCTAGTAATCTCCTCGAGCATTCTCATTATAGGAAGGTCATTTGTTTAGGTATTGTTACCCGATATTTCAGGCACTGGATCGGTACGGCGAGTAGCCTCTTGTTCGACCCTATTCGGTGCCATATGCTAATTTTGCAACTCAGCAATGATGTTCTGTTGGGCATGCAACATTTCAAATATAACTTGAAGGCTGACACCTTCGTCTCATCTGCCCTGAGTACCTCAACCGCTAGTTCGACCCTCTCTGCGCACACTTCCATCGGTGTCCCCTCCTAAATCCGCATTCAAAGCAACATGCGAACCGACATCGACCAGATTGATGGGTGGTGCTCCTCCGAGATAAGCTTATGGCACCTCGATTCATGGAGCTATAACATTCTCATTCTTTGGAGTTCGAGACCGTTGTCGCCGTGTGTAGCTTTGTTCTGTGAGTTTGAAATGACTAAACCTAAAAGCAAAATTCTGGACAAGAAACAAGTGTAAAATATTGTGTTATATCAGAATTAACACTGAACAATCATTATTATCCTTAGCCCCACGGTGGACGCCAAACTATTTACCTCGAAATACGAGTAACAATTAAACATGTAATATGGTATATGGATACGTGATCTAATTCAATGCCAATCTATAAATAGCTAAATAAATAAATAAATTAAATAATTGTAATAGATCAAACCAGTGCCGTTTGGATGTTATCGACCTCAGCTTGGAATAGTATCGAGATCGAACGTTAAGAGCCACAAGAATAATAAGAACAATATGAACGAAATGGACAATAAAAATAGTAGAGAATTAAGAGCGAGTAAAAGAGCAGAGTGTTTGTATTTCTCAATGAATGCGTAAGTGATAATTCGTGTATATTAATGTGTTACAAATGAACAAGGTTCCTCTTTATATAGTAGATGAATCCTAAATAAGGTATAACTCTAATTTTGAAAGTAAAATACATGATTGATAACAATAACCGTTAATGGTTTTGCCAATTCCGAGATTCTCGCCGACATTGGTGGTCGATTGCGGATATCTCGTGATTTCGTTACTTCGGCGTCGAGTTAACCTGATCTCGATCCCTTAGTATCCGTGTTCTTCGAGCCCGGACTTACTTCAATAGTGGCTCACTCTCGAGGCATATCCTAGAGCCCATAAAATCGAGTATGGTCGATTTTAACAGTATACAAGTAATTACGTGAATATCTTGATAAGTATTAAGTGATAATCTTGTAAAAATAACAACTAACCTATTATTCGGTTAAAATGCAGTATATAACTTCACTTGCATTTGGACGTTTTTAAATGTCCTGCTGCCAACAAAATCAACAATAGTTTCTTCTTTTGCTATATGTCTAATACTCCATAAGATTTTGGAAAAAATCTTAAATATCCTGATTTATATCTGTAATTGATAAATAGTCATAATTTCAAAAGTAATTAAAATTTAGTTACTTTTTTATGTAAAAATAAAATATAGACAAAAACATCCTTAAAATTCAAAAGAATTCCAGCATAATATGTTGGAGTTCAAATTTTTTTACATATGAGTTTTCAGCTTAATGTGCTGGGATTCAAATATAGTATGCTGGAAGTTTATACGCTGGAGCTCCATAATCTAGCATATTATGCTGGAAATTTCCGTATTTCAGCTGAAATATTGCTATTTTTCAATGACTTTGCAAATGCTAATTATTTTTCGATCACCAATCTAAAAACTGGCTAGCCTATACTATTTTCACAATTTTTTTTATTGCGTGTCAATTTGGCTATGACATGAAGTCTTTTTGTAGCATTGAATAAGACAATAAATTAAAGTCACGAAATTAATTGTTTATGTGAATATATGCCAATGAAATTCTAGAAGTGAAGATTTACCTGCACTCATATGTGGTTATTACGAGTGTACGTTAGTAAGTTTATCCCGTTCAAAAGCCTTAGAGGATCAAACTTAGAGCCAATTTGGACGAGATGGTGCATAGTATCCCGCACACGAAGAAGTTGTTCATTGGTGGAGATTTCAATGGTCATATTAGGGCTAGTTCTAGGGGTTATGATGATGTACATGGCAGGCACGGCTTTGGGGATAGGAATGAGGGAGGTAATTCACTGTTGGAGTTTGCTAGAGCTTTTGATTTGGTTATAGCTAACTTGAGTTTCCCAAAGAGGGAAGAGCACCTGGCCACTTTCCGAAATTTAATGGGAAAGACTCAGACTGATTACCTTCTCTGCAGGAAATGCGATAAAGTTCTGTGCACTGACTGCAAGGTCATCCCGAGTGAGCACCTTACGACTCTGCATAGGCTCCTAGTTATGGACCTGAAGATCAAGAGGAGAAGGAGGAAGAGGGTGGGCTGCAGGCAACCTAAGATCAAATGGGATAACTTGACCAAGGACAAAGCTCAGGAGTTAGGGAAGACGTTGTTGGCTATGAGGGCCTGGATGAGTATGGGGGACGCGTCTAGTATGTGGTCCATGACTGCGGATTGCATTAGGGTAGCTGCTAGAGAGGTCTTAGGGGTCACGAAGGGTTCTCTTGGGGGTCATAAAGGGGACTGGTGGTGGAATGGAGAGGTTCAAGGTAAAGTGGAAACTAAGAAAGCTTCTTATTTGAAGCTAGTAGAGAGTACAAACGAGGAGGAAAAACGGGATTATCGGGAGTGTTACATTAAGGAAAAGAAAGAGGCAAAGGTAGCAGTTACGACGGCTAAGAACGCAACATTTGCTAGTTTGTACGAGGAGCTCGGGGGCAAAGGTGGGGACAAGAGGTTGTACCGGTTTGCCAAGGTGAGGGAGAGGAAAGCCTGTGACTTAGACCAAGTCAAGTGCATCAAGGAAGAGGATGGTAAAGTGTTGATGGACGAGGCACTCATTAGGAGAAGATAGCAGACATACTTCCATAAAACGTTATATGAGGAGGGGGATAGACGCATTGTGCTGGGTGAGTTGGAGCACTCCGAGAGTCGGCAGGATTTTGGGTACTGTAGGCGTATTACGGTAGAAGAGGTGGAAGGAGTGATGCATAAGGTATGCAGGGGAAGAGCAATAGGGCCAGACGAAATCCCGGTGGAGTTCTGGAAGAGCGAGGGGTGGCCAGGTTTGGAGTGGCTCACTAGGCTGTTTAATGTTATTTTTAAGGCAAAGAAGATGCCCGAAGAATGGAGGTGGAGTACGATGGTCCCGATTTACAAGAACAAGGGTGATGTCCAAAATTGTAACAATTATAGGGGTATCAAGTTATTGAGTCACACTATGAAGGTTTGGGAGAGAGTGGTGGAGGCCAGGGTGAGGAGGTGCCTGTCTATTTCCGAGAATCAGTTTGGATTCATGACGGGGTGTTCAACTACGGAAGCGATTCATCTGGTAAGGAGATTAGTGGAGCAGTACAGGTAAAGGAAGATGGATTTGCATATGGCATTTATTGACCTGGAGAAGGCATACGATAAAGTTCCAAGGGAGGTCCTGTGGAGGTGTTTGGAGGTTAGCGGTGTTCCAGTAGCGTACATTAGGGTGATTAAGGACATGTATGATGATGCTAAGACACGGGTGAGGACTGTGGGTGGTGACTCGGACCATTTCCCTGTGGTGATGGGGTTGCACCAGGGATCGGCTCTTAGCCCATTTTTGTTTGCCTTGGCGTTGGATGTACTGTCGTGCCACATCAAAGGGGAGGTGCCTTGGTGCATACTATTTATCGATGATATAGTGTTGATTGACGAGACGCGTAGCGGAGTTAACGCGAGGTAGGAGGTTTTGAGACAGACCTTGGATTCTAAAGGTTTCAAGCTGAGTAGAACCAAGACAGAATACTTGGAGTGAAAATTAAGTGAGACCCACGAGGCAGACGTAAAGGTTAAGCTTGATGCTCAAATTATCCCCAAGAGAGCGAGTTTTAAGTATCTCAGGTCTATTATCCAGGGTAACGGGGAGATTGACGAATATGTCACACATCGCATCGGAGCGGGGTGGATGAAGTGGAGGCTCACTTCCGGTGTTCTATGTGATAGGAATGTGCCGTTAATACTTAAGGGTAAGTTTTATCGAGTGGTGGTTCGACCCACTATGCTGTATGGAACTGAGTGTTTGCCAGTCAAGAACTCCCACGTGCAGAAGATGAGAGTAGCAGATATGAGGATGTTGAGATGGATGTGTGGGTGTACCAGGCGAGATAGGATTAAGAATGAAGCTATACGGGACAGAGTGGGAGTAGCCTCCGTGGAGGACAAGATGCGGGAGTCACAGCTGAGATGGTTCGGACATGTTAGGAAAAGAAGCATTGATGCTCCTGTCAGGAGGTGTGAGAGGTTGGCCATGGAGAGTTTGAAAAGGGGTCGAGGCAGGCCTAAGAAGTACTGGGGAGAGGTGATTAGGCAGGACATGACGCTGCTTCAACTCACTGAGGACATGACTCTTGATAGGAAGGTGTGGAGGTCGAGGATTAAGGTAGAAGGTTAGTAGGTAGTTTATAGTGTTTATCGATAGGCTTAGTATTTTCACATTCGCTCCACAGAAGCAGAAAAGAAAGAAGAAGAAGAAAAGAAAAAACATAAAGAGAAGATGGCTCGTACCAAGCAAACTGTTCGTAAGTCTACTGGAGGAAAGGCATCTAGGAAGCAAATTGCTACTAAGGCTGCTCGTAAGTCTGCTCCTACTACTGGTGGAGTGAAGAAGCCTCATGGATACCGCCCTGGTACTGTTTCTCTTCGTGAAATCCGTAAATACCAGAAGAGTACTGAGCTCCTGATCAGGAAGATCCCATTCCAGAGGCTTGTTCGTGAAATTGCTCAGGATTTCAAGACTGATCTGCGTTTCCAGAGTCATGCTGTGTTGGCTCTGCAGGAGGCTGCTGAGGCTTACTTGGTTGGTCTCTTTGAGGACACAAATCTTTGTGCCATTCATGCCAAGTGTGTCACCATCATGCCAAAGGGCATTCAGCTCGCTAGGCGTATCAAGGGCAAGCGTGCTTAAATTGATCAAGTGTGCTAGCTTTGTTGGTGCTTTTAGATCTTTTTGTTAAAGACAGTGATGGTATTAAAATTTAGTAGTAGGGATGATGTGCTATGTTGATCTTATTTTGTGTGGTGGATGGAGGTGTGCTGTAATTGTTGTTCTGTTTTGGGAAGTGGAGAAGCATAGTATTTGTTGAATCTTTCTAATGTTTTGTTGTCACACCACTGGTGTTGAACAAGTTTCAGAATTTGCATCTAATGTTTAGTTTAGCTGTTTGGTAAAAAAAGAAGAAGAAGATATGCTTAGTAGCATGCATTTCCCTTAATATTCTTAGATTTTTATTACGGTATGTGGTTTTGTTCGCCTCAGGTATTGTATTCCCTGCTGCTTTTGGATACTATTTATCCTTTATTACGGTATGTGATTTTTATTGGTATTGTATTTTTTTTTATTTTTTTTTATTTTTTATTTTATATATATATATTTTATTTTTTTATTTTTTTATTATTATTATTATTATTATTATTATTTTTTATCTTTTTATATTTTTTCATCTTTCTTCCTTCCTTGCTTCCCTCTTCTTCTTCTTGCCCTTCCTGAGCCGAGGGTCTATTGGAAACATTCTCTCAACCTACATTACCTCTTCGAAGCTGCCACCGGTATGCGAATGATGCATAATTATTTTCGTATCGGGGTAAGGGTAAGGTCTGCGTACAGACTACTCTCCCCAAACCCCATATGCTGGTATCAAACTGGGTTTGTTGTTGTTGTTGTAAACCCTTTTGTTGGTCAAAGAAAGTACTTTTGAAAAATTCAAGGTGTTTGGAAAAAATAAAAAAATAAAATGCTTTTGAGCAAGAAACATTTTTTTCCTTTTGGGGAGAAGCTACAAATTCTAGCTTATTCCATAAAGCATAAGCAGAAAATTAATTTATTCAAGACAAAAATAACCTTACAATAAGTTCATATTTTTCAAAGTATACCTCATTAATTTAACCCTATTCTTTTTATTTCTACCGTACCTTTCTTCTCTTTTTTATTTCAATCATATTTTTGCTTTTATTCTCCTATTCCTCTTTGGGATAGTCCCATACGAGCAAATTTTTAATTTATATTGAATAATGTATTTTAATATATTTAAAGTATCATGTTACTTATAAGTAATACTAGAGACTTAATGTTATTACTCTGGAATAACTATATTTTATATTTTACTTTGAAATAACTTTACTAATTAAAAACTTTAATTTAATTATGTTTTATATTTTAATTGAATTCCTTGATAACAAAATACTAAATTCATTTATCTTTTTTAAATAATACTAATTGCAAATGGAACATTTACTGTCTTTTTTTCGTAAATTGATACTTAAAAGTAACTTTTGGAAAGATTGGCCAAACACAATGTCACGGCTCAATTCTAATCTAGGTCGTGATGACGCCCAACACCGATGTTAGGCAAGACAACACAATTCTTCTAATGAGTCCCATTTATATTATAAAAAAACTTTTCCAACAATACCTAAATTTCAATCGCTAAGCAAGAAAAAAAATGACAAAGGAAAATTCAATTGCAATGATCAAAAGAAGTCGAATTTAAATAATACATCCCCAAAAGAAAAGTCTATCAATGTGTGTGCCAGGAACTAGTGTCACAATTATGGGCATGTAGTATAATGAACAAAAGAATACATCTACTCTACTGTTTGAAATAGAATAGGCAGAATAAACAAAAGAGAAGACTCCAACGCGCTGCTGAACGGCATCGAGAGAAGCAGCTCACCGTGGAATCTCTCCCTCAAAAATCAAGAACGTGCTCCAGACTGATAACCAGATGCACCTTCCTCAGAACCTGTACAATTAAGTACCTAAGCGTAGCATGAGTACATAAACATTATGTACCCAGTAAGTATCTAGTCTAATCTCAAAGAAGTAGTAACGAGGGGTCGACTTGACACTTACTAGGGACAAACATTATATTAAACATGAGACTAAGCAGGAATATCATGGATAAATAGCATAAATAACAAGCTTTTCCATAAATATAACTATACATAAGTTCTTATCATGTTAGTTGACAAGTTATATTCCAAGGCATTAAAACAGTTTAAAAGTCACGGGAAAGTGCCAAGCAACTAGCATGCACAGATAGTGTCGTGCCCGATCCAACATAATAATAAAGTGTGTACTGCCGGAGGGTCGAACGGTGCGAACCATAGATGTATCTATTACCCCGCTCGCGGATCATACGTGCGACGCGATCAATACAATTAAGCACATCAAGCAAGCAAATATAGGATTTATCAAGAAAGCAAGTATTCAGGAAATGTCAACTTCTCTTTAAATGTCATAAAGATATTGTTCACTCTATTATGTTCAATTTACCAATTGGATATGATCTAAGCAAGCACAATAACGTTTCAAGTATAACAAATAAGCATGATTTTTGGGTCCTAGGCTATCCGGACTTAAGCATGATAGTAGCTAGACACGGACCCCCATCACCTCGTGCGTACGCTGCCCCCCACAATTAATAACACATGATTAATTACTTCACCTATGGGAACAAATTCTCTCTTACAAGGTTAGAAATGAGACTTACCTCGTTTCAATCCTACTTCCAACTCAAGAATGCGCCCGAACCTTCGAATTTGTCGCCCAACAACTCGAAACTAACCAAACATCACGTCAACTAATAAATATATGCTCAAAAGTTCAAAATTCCCCCATTTAAATGATTACCCAATCTAGTTTGCAAGATTCCTAAAATTCACCCCCAAGCCCACATGCCCGGATTCCGGAAACGTTTTAAGAAAATCGTTACCCATTACCTTAGGATAAAAAATATGTGATTTTTACTAGATTCCATAACAAATTTCGTGGTAAAGCCCAATATTTTATCAAAACCCTAGGTTTTCATTTAAACCCTTGATTTTCACTAAGCATTGCATGTTAATCTACCCATAATCTATGTATATAACTCATGTTGTATAGGGTTTACTTACCTCAAAGTGCTAGGTGAAAGCCTCCTTCCAAGAGCTCAAAAAATCGTCTAAGTGTAGAAGTGAAATGAAATAAATGCCCTAAGTCTCGTTTCTAAAATCTGTGTCCAGGCCTTTGATGCCGCATTTGCGACACAGGGTTCACAAATGTGAGGGTCGCAAATGCGAAGCCTGGGCCTAGGAGGGGGTTTCACAAATGCGACAAAATAGTCGCAAATGCGGCTTCTGCCTTGGTTGCAAATGCGGCGCATGTGTCGCAAATGCGAACAGTGCCTGGGTCGGCTCCCTTCGCAAATGCGAAGCCTTCATCGGAATTGCGAGGTTGGAAAATGCGAACATTTTCTCGCATTTGCGAGACCTGCAGCAGATGCCAAGAACACCAGAAAATCTGGTGTGTTCCCAACCCCTCCCACACGTCCGAAACTATCCCGAGCCCTTGGGGCTCCACTCTGAATACTCACACAAGTCCCACAACACTATACAAACTTGCTCGCGCGATCGAAACATTGAAATAACATCAAAAACTAAGAATCACACCCTAAAACCAATTGAATCAAACTTATGAACTTTAAGTTCTTCCTTCTACTTCTAACGTGCCGAAACGTACTTATACTACTCGGAATGATATCAAATTTTGCGTGAAAGTATTAAAATGACATTACAGACCTATTCCTGGTCTCGAAATTCCGTTTGGAACTCGATATCATCAAAACATTTTTCCAAACCTCAATTATGGAACTTCAAGAATCATATTTCGCCATTTGGCACCGAAACGCTCCCGGGTCATCCAAAACCCGTTCCAAACATATGTCTAAGTCCGAAATCATCATACGAACCTATTGGAACCTTCAAATCCCGATTCAGAGGTCGTTTACTCAAAATGTTGACCGATGTCAAACTTGGCCTTTTAGGCCAACCTTAAGGAACCAAGTGTTCCAATTTCCACCCAAACTCTTCCAAATCACGAACCAACCATCCTCGCAAGTCATAAATCAATAAAAGCAGATATGGGAAGTCTTATTTAGGGGTACGAGGTTCTAGGAAGCAAAATGACCGGTCGGGTTGTTACATTCTCCACCTCTTAAACAAACGTTAGCCCTCGAACGAGTCTAGAATCATATCTGGAGTGTTGAAAAAGTGTGGATATCTGCTCCGAATGTCCTCCTCGGACTCCAGTGTCGCCTCCTCGACTGGTTTGCCCCTCCACTGGACCTTCGCGGCAGAAACTCTCTAATACCTCAATTGGCGTTGCTGCCTATCAATAATAGCCACTGGCTCCTCCTCGTAGCCCAACTCTCATCTAACTGAATGGTACTAAAGTCTAACACATGAGACAAGTCGGCGTGGTACCTCCGGAGCATAGATACGTAAAAACTAGATGAACACCCGATAAGCTGGGAGGCAGAGCAAGCTCATAAGCAACCTCCCCAACTCGCCTCAACACCTAAAATGGACTTATAAACCTTGGGCTCAACTTTCCCTTCTTCCCGAACCTCATAATGCCCTTCATCGGCAAGACTTTCAAGAGAACCTTCTCGCTGACCATGAATGATACATCACGCGCTTTATGATCCGTGTAACTCTTCTGTCTGGACTGAGCCGTGCGAATCCTCTCCTGAATCAATTTTATCTTTTCCAAGGCATCCTTTACCAAATCAGTACCGTATAACTTAGCCTCGCCAGGCTCAAACCACCCGATGGGATAACGACATCGCCGACCATATAAAGCCTCAAATGGGGCTATCTCAAAGCTGCAATGATAGCTGTTGTTGTAAGAAAACTCGGCCAAGGGAAAAAACCGATCCCACTGCCCTCCAAAGTCAATCACGCATGCCCTGAGAATGTCCTTTAATATCTGAATTGTCCACTCCAATTGCCCGTCTGTCTGAGGATGAAATGATGTGCTGAGCTTTACACGGGTGCCCAACTCACTCTGTACGGCTCTCCAAAAATGCGAGGTGAATTGAGGACCTCATTCTGATATGATGGACACAGGCACACCGTGCAGCCAAACTATCTCCTGAATGTGGATCTGGGCAAACCTCTCTGAAGTATAAGTAGTGGCTACTAGAATTAAGTGTGCCAACTTGGTCAACCTGTCTATAATAACCCAAACCACATCGAAATTCCGCAAGGTCCGTGGCAAGCCAACTACGAAGTCCATAGTGATGCGCTCCCATTTCCACTCAGGTATAGTCATCTGTTGAAGTTGGCCTCCTGGCCTCTAGTGCGCATACTTGACCTGGAGGAAATTTAGGCACCTAGACACATACTTCACTATGTCCTTCTTCATCTGTCGCCACCAATAATGCTACCTTAGGTCACGATACATCTTCATAGCACCTGAATGAATAGAATACCGTGAACTAGGTGCCTCCTATAGAATCCTCTCCCTCAGGCCATCAACATTAGGAACACATAGGTGACCCTAAAGTCGCAGAACACCATCCTCTCTAATAGAAACCTTCTTGGCACCACCCTGTAGTACAGTCTCTCGAAGAATTTCCAAGTGCGGATCATCAAACTACCGAGCCTTGATCTGTCTCAATAATGAAGACTGAGCAACAACACATGCAAGAACTCGGCTGGCTCTGAAATGTACGGCCTCACAAGTCTGTTAGCTAGGGACTGAATGTCCAAAGCTAGTGGCCTCTCCTCCACTGAAATGCATGCCAAGCTACCCATACTCTCTGCCTTCCTACTTAAGGCATCGGCGACCACATTTGCCTTTCCCGGGTTATAAAGAATGGTGATGCCGTAGTCCTTCAGCAACTCAAGCCATCTACGCTGCCTCAAATTAAGATCCCCCCCCCCCCC
>ML253617.1:0-72532 GCA_005239495.1 Nicotiana undulata | reverse complement strand
AGCCCCCCCCCCCCCCGCTTGAACAGGTGCTGCAAGTTGCGGTGGTCTGTATAAACCTCACAAGACACTCCATACAAGTAATGCCTCCAAATCTTAAGAGCATGAACAATCGCTACCAACTCCAAATCGTGCACGGGGTAGTTCTTCTCATGAACCTTCAGTTGACGTGAAGCATATGCAATAACTCGTCCCTCTTGCATCAACACACATCCCAAGCCAACACGTGCAGCGTCACAATAAACCGTATACATCCCCGAATCGGAAGGCAACACTAAACTTGTGTTGTGGTCAAAGCTATCTTGAGCTCCTGGAATCTCGCCTCATACTCGTCGGACCATCGGAACGGGGAACCCTTCTAGGTCAATCTAGTTAGAGGGGCTGCAATGGATGAAAAGCCCTCCACAAACAGACGATAATAACCTTCCAATCCCAAGAAACTCCTGATTTCAGTCGCTGAAGTAGGGCGTGGCCAACTCTGAACTGCCTCAATATTATTGGGATCCACCTTGATACCCTCTCCGAATACCACATGCCCCAAGAATGCCACAGAATCTAACCAAAATTCACACTTGGAGAACTTGGCATACAACTTTTATTCCAGCAAGGTCTGAAGCACTGCTCTCAAATGCTGCTCGTGCTCCCCTAGGCTACGTGAGTAGATCAAGATGTCATCAATGAAGACAATGACAAATGAATCAATATAAGGCCTGAACACCCTGTTCATCAAATCCATGAACGCCGTTGTGCCATTAGTCAAGTCAAAGGACATCACCAGGAACTCATAATGACCATATCTAGTACGAAAGGCAGTCTTCGGAACATCTAAGTCCCGAATCCTCAGCTGATGGTACCCCGATCTCAAGTCAATCTTAGAAAACACCCTAGCACCCTACAATTGGTCAAACAAATCATCGATGCACGACAACAGGGTACTTATTATTGATGGTCACTTTGTTCAACTGGCGGTAGTCAATACACATCCGCATAGTCCCATCCTTCTTCTTCACAAATAACACTGGAGCACCCCAAGACGATACACTCGGTCTGATAAACCCCTTATCTAGCAACTCCTCAAGATGTTCTTTCAATTTGTTCAATTCTTTCGGAGCCATACGGTACAGTGGAATGGATATAGGTTGGGTTCCTGGAGCCAAGTCATTACAGAATTCAATATCACGCTTTGGCGGCATGCCTGGGAGGTCAGAAGGAAACACATCGGTGAAATCCCATACTACTGGAACTAAATCAATCATCGCAGACTCTGCGGTGGTGTCCCGCACATAAGCGATATAAGCCAAACAACCCTTCTCGACCATACGTCGAGCCTTCAGAAAAGAAACAACCCGAATGGCTGCACTAACTGAGGAACCTCTCCACTCCAATATCGGCAACTCAGGCATGGCTAAAGTAACAGTTTTAGCATGGCAATCTAGGATAGCGTGATTAGGAGATAACCGGTCCATGCCAAGGATGACCTCAAAATTAGTCAAATCAAGCAACAAGAGGTCTTCTCTAGTCTAGAACCCATAGAATGTGACCACACAGGACTGATAGATCCGGTCCACAACCACATAATCGCCTACGGGAGTGGACACATAAACAGGAGTACCCAAGGACTCACAAGGAATATCCACGAAATGAGCAAAAAAAGATGATACATATGAATAGGTAGACCCTGGATCAAATAATACTGAAGCCTCCCTACCACAGACGGAGATAATACCTATGATAACGACATCTGAGGTCAATGCATCTGGTCTGGCCAGAAAAGCATAGAATCTGGCCGGAGCGCCGACTGGCTGGCCTCCACCTGACTGAACAGAAGCTGGCTGAGCTCTCCCTGTCTGGCCTCCACCTCTAGGAAGACCCCTACCCACATCTCGTCCACCCCTGGGTGGCCGGACTACTGGTGCTGCAATCATAGGCTGAGAACTCTACTGAACCGCCTTGCCCCGAAGCGTGGGGCAAGTCTTCCTCATGTGGCATGGATCCCCATACTCATAACAGCCTCTCGGCATTATAGACTTCTACCCTGAAGACAGGCCCTAATAGCTAGAATAACCACTAGATGAACCCTAAATAGCTGAGGGACGGTATAAACTCTCTGGCATGTCACTGAAATAGGCGGTGGAAGAACCCTGATGACCAGAATACCCGCCGGAGGAACCCTGAATAGCTGGTGGGTGATAAGAACTCTCCGGGAATTGCACTGAAATATGGCCTCACTGGAGCACCTCGAGGTGGTGGTGGTGGTGCTGAATATGGGGGCCTGCTGGGCTGGCCTCTCCCAAACTGCCCTTTGCCCCTAGCCGGGGCACCCCTAAAATCTCCAAAAAAACGGGCCCTCTAATCCTACCGTCCCTGCTCTATATTCCTCGTACGATAGCCCTCAATCCTGCGAGCGATTTACAGTACTAGATGATAAGGAGTCCCCATCTCCACCTCTCGGGCCATGCTGGCTCTAATACCAGAGTGCAACCCTGCCACAAACCTCCGCACTCTCTCTGCGTCAGTAGGAAGTATCATAAGTGCATGGAGAAACAACTCAGAAAACCTAGCCTCGTAGTCGGTCAGTGTCATCTGACCCTGCTCAAGCTGCTCAAACTAGTACCGCAACTCTTCCCTCTTAGAGGGTGGGATATACATGTCCAGGAATAGCTGAGTGAACTGATCCCAAGTGATAGGGGGAGACCCTGCTGGTCTGCCAAGAACATAAGATTGCCACCACCTGCAGGCCCTGCCCTCTAGTTCGAAGGTAGTGAAGTCAACTCCATGAGACTCCAGTATCCTTACGTTGTGCAGTCTATACCTACACCTATCAATGAAATCCTGAGCATCCTCATGACGCTCGCCCCGGAAGACAGGAGGGTGTATTCTGGTCCATCTATCTAATAGTGTCACGACCCCAACACAATAAGGGTCGTGATGGCGCCTATCGTGGAACTAGCTAGCCCTCTAACACAATGAAATCAACATTTTTCGTTTATAATAAATATATCCTCATATTATGATAAATATTTCCTTTTTAAGACAAGTTCAACAAGAGAATTAACCAAATCGAGCAAATATAACACCACCCCAGACCTCTGGAGTCAACTTCCATGAGCCTCTAATACAGTAAATGCAAGGTATCAAAAATGTGACTTTGCTACTAATACAGGCCCACACACTAAAAGTCTATGAAATGGAAAAGGAAGAAGGTAAGTTGTGGACGCTGAGCAGCTACCTCGATCTCTGAATCAACTCTAAAGCACACGAGAAGTCAACTAGCGAGCTGGCCCAGTACCTGGATCTGCACACAGAGGTGCAGGGAGTAGCGTGAGTACGCCAACTCAATAAGTAACCAAAGTAACTAAAAACTTGAGTGTAGTGACGAGCATTTACAAATCATAATTTCAAAAAAAAACAGTAATTCAACTTTTATTAGAAAGGTTTAGTATAAAGAAGAGTGAGAAATCAATAATTTTCACAATGTAATAGCCTTTTAGGCACAGTATCTCTCATAACAAGGTCTCTCAGTCACACGATGCTCACACTAGGCACTCTCACTCAATAAGTACCAGATATCTACACAACTGCTGCGACGCGCAGCCCGGTCCACCTAAAATATGTTGCGGCGTGTAGCCCGACCCATATAACATATGCTGCGGCGTGCAGCCCGATCCAATATATGTAGTCGACTTCGCTCACTGGGGGTGTACAGACTCCGGAGGGGCTTCTACAGCCCAAGCGCTATATTGGTGCGGCGTGCAGCCCGATCCATATAATATCTGCTGCGGCGTGCAGCCCGATCCACAACTATCCTCAAAATCTTGGCTCTCGGCCTCACTCAGTCATCCTCTCAAGCCACTCGGGCAACTCATCTCAACATTGCGGGACTCAGCCCAAAATACCTCATAGTACTCTAAAACAGTGTAATAACAGTGAAAATAGCAACAAGTAGTAAGCATGAGTGAGTTCATAGATTTTCTATCAAAAATAGTGTGAGAATAGTGTAAAAATACCCCTGAAGGTCTATACAGATCGACACAAGGCCCCAAACATGGCTTACAACCCATAAATAAGTATAAGTCTCTATAATACGGATATTTCATGATTTCAAATCAACTATGCGGCTTAATACTCGCTACGGGATGGACCAAGCCACAATCCCTATCGGTGCACGCCCACACACTCGTTTTCTAGCATGTGTGTCACCGCATTTACCAAAACAATACAAAATACCAGGGTTTTATACCCTCAAGTCTAGAGACATTTACCAAAACAATACAAAATACTATGGTTTTAAACCCTCAGGTCTAGAGTTACAATCGTTACTTACCTCAAAACAGTCCGAAAACTACTCTGCGATGCTCTTGCCCCTCGAATCGGCTCCCAAATGCTCCGAGTCTATCAAAAATCAGATTAATAACATCAAAATATGCTAGGGAGACAAACCCCAATCGAAAACTATCAAATTTAGGCACAATTCCCGAAATTGGCCAAACCGACCCCGGGCCCACGTCTCAGAATTCGATAAAAAGCACAAAACTATAATCCTCATTCCCTCACGAGTCTACCCATATCAAATTTGCCAAAATGCAACCTCAATTGCCCACTCAAATCATCAACAGAAATTCCCAAATTTTCCTCCCATTTCCCCCCAATTTCCACTATAATTTCTCAAATTGAATGATAAAAATCAAGGCTAGATCATGATATTAACTCAAATGTGATTGAAGAACACTTACCTCAAGAATCCCACTGAAAAGCCCTTCAATTTCCACCTTCTCCTGAGTCCTCTAATGGGTTTTGAGTTATGGCCTAAAACCCTCGTTTTTGAAACTTAAACTTTCTTCCCAGTCTTTTCTTCATCGCGAACGCGGCCTCCTCCTCGCGTTCGCGAAGAACAAACTCCCTAGGCCCCAAATTTACTCTACGCGAATGCATCAACAACATCGCGAACGCGATGCATTGCCTGGCTTGCCCTCCGTGAACGTGGTCCACTCTGTGCGATCGCATAAGCCAAAACCCCTAGGGTCACCAACCACCTAATCCTCTTCGCGAACGCATGCCCTTGAGCGCGAATGCGATGCTTACTCAACCTAGACCTTCGCATTCGCATCCACCCCTTCGCGAACGCGAAGAACAAATCCCCAGCTTCCCCAAAACCGCGAACGCGATGAACAATTTTTCTGCAACAAAACATGAGAAAAAATAGCCAAGTTCCAAACTAAAAATCGATCCGTTAACCACCCGAAACTCCCCTGAGGCCCCCACGACCTCAACCAAACATACCAACACATCCCGTAACCTCATTCAAACTTAGTCGAGCCTTCAAAACACCAAAAACACCAATATCACATCAAATTCAAGCCTATGAACTTTGAAACTTCTAAATTTCACAAAGGATGCTGAAACCATCAAAAAACATCCGATTGACCTGAAAATTTGCACACATATCCAAAATGACATTACAAACCTGCTCCAACTTTCGGAATTCCATCTCTACCCCGATAGCCTATTTTCCACTGCCGCTAGGAAATCGCCAAAAACTAACTTTCGCCAATTCAAGCTTAATTCTACACCGGACATCAAAGCTACATTCCGAACACACTCCGAAGTCCAATTCACCTAACGAAGCTATCCGAGCCATAAAATTTATATTCCGAGATCGTTTGCCAATAAGTCAACTCCCAGTTGACTTTTTCCATTATTAAGCCAGCTTAAGAGACTAAGTGTCTCAATTATTACCACGACTACTTCGAACCCGAACCAACCGACCCCAACACATAATAAAAATACCAAGCAAAGCATGAAAAGATAGAAACATGAATAATAGGGCTAATTCGACGGAATGACCGGCCGGGTCGTTACATTCTCCCACTCTTAAACAAACTTTCATCCTCGAATGGGTCTAGAAATATACCTGGAGTCTCAAACAAGTGAGGATATCTGCTCCGCATCTCCCGCTCAGTCTCCCAAGTGGCCTCCTCCACTGGTTGCCCTTCGCCACTGCACCTTCACTGAAGCTATATCCTTAGACCTCAACTTTCTGACCTGACGACCCAAAATAGCCACTGGCTCTACCTCATATGACATATCACCCTAAAGATGCACTGTGCTGAATTCTAAAACATGAGATGGGTCACGAATATACTTCCGGAGCATCAAAACATGGAACACCAGATGAACACTAGATACGCTGGGTGGAAAAGCAAGTCTATAATCCACCTCTCCAATCCTCTAAAGCACCTCAAAAGGCCCAATGAACCGAGGACTCAACTTTCCCCTTTTCTCGAACCTCATAACACCCTTCATGGGTGACACCTTCAGCAGTACTTTCTCACCCTCCATGAAAGACACATCCCGGACTTTTCTGTCCGCATAACTCTTTTGCCTAGACTGCTCCGTGCGAAGTCGCTCCTAAATTAACTTCACCTTATCCAACACATCTTGAACCAAGTCTATGCCCAATAGCCTAGCCTCGCCCGACTCAAACCAACTAACCTGAGATCTACACCTCCTACCATATAAATCCTCATACGGAGCCATCTGGATACTGGACTGATAACTATTATTAAATGCAAACTCCGCGAGTGGCAGAAAGTGGTCCCATGAACCCCCAAAATCAATGACACAGGCACGCAATATGTCCTCCAGAATCTGAATCGTACGCTCTGACTGCCGGTTAGTCTGAGGATGAAACTCTATGCTCAATACCTGAGTACCCAACTCTCTCTGCACGGCTCTCCAAAACTGAGATGTGAACTGAGTACCTCTGTCGGAAATGATAGAAACCGGAACCCCATGCAATCGGACAATCTCCCTAATGTAAATCTCAGCTAACCGCTCTGAAGAATATGTAGTACCAACAGGAATGAAGTGCGCGGACTTGGTCAGCCGATCCACAATAACCCATTTAGCATCAAATCTCCTCGAAGTCCATGGGAGCCCAACTACAAAGTCCATGGTGACCCGCTCCCACTTCCACTCCGGAATATCTAACCTTTGAAGCAATTCACCTGGCCTCTGGTGCTCATACTTGACCTGCTGGCAGTTGAGACAACGAGCTACAAACTCAACAATATCCTTCTTCATCTTCCTCCATATGTTGTCTCAGATCTTGGTACATCTTCGCGGCACCCGGATGGATGGAATACCTCGAGCTATGAGCCTTTGCTAAAATCAACTCTCGAAGGCCATCCACATTGGGCACACAAATCTGGACCTGCATCCTCATGACCCCATCATCACCAATAGCCACATCCCTGGCATCACCCCGACGGACCCTGTCCTGAAAAACTAGCAAGTGTGGGTCATCATACTGGCGTGCTCTAATCTGATCATAAAGAGAAGACCTGGAGGCTACACAAGCCAATACTCGTGGGGGCTCTAACAAATCCAATCTCACTAACTGACCCGCTAAAGCCTGAACATCAAGTGCTAAAGGTCGCTCTGCTGCTGGAAGGTATGCTAGACTCCCCAAACTCTCTGCTCTGCGACTCAAGGCATCAACCACTACATTGGCCTTCCCCGGACGATATAGAATAGTGAGGTCATAGTCCTTGAGAAGCTCCAACCATATCCTCTGATGCAAATTCATATTCTTCTGCTTAAGAAGATACTGTAAACTACGATGATCCGTGAAAATCTCACAATACACTCCATACAAATAATGACGCCTAATCTTCAAGGCGTGGACAATGGCTGCTAGCTCAAGATCGTGCACTGGATAATTCTTCTCATACACCTTCAATTGTCTGTATGCGTAGGGAATCACCCCACCGTTTTGCATCAATACCGCTCCAAGGCCAATTGTCGAGGCATCACAGTAGACTGTATAAGAACCTGAACCCGTAGGCAAAACCAACACTGGAGCTTTAGTCAAAGATGACTTGAGCTTCTGAAACCTCTCCTCACACTCCTCAGTCCACCTGAACTGAGCACTCTTCTGGGTCAGTCTGGTCATAGGTGTTGCAATAGATGAAAATCCCTCTACAAAATGGTGATAGTACCCTGCCAAACAAAGGAAGCTGCGAATCTCGGTAGATGATGACGGTCTAGGCGAACTCTGCACCGCCTCCACCTTCTTCGGATCTACCTTGATCCCATCACAAGAAACCACGTGGCCTAAGAATGCCAGTGAATCAAGCAAGAATTCACACTTCAAAAATTTTGCATACAACCTCTTCTCCCTCAGAGTCTGAAGCACAACTCTCAAATGCCGCTCGTGATCCTCCCGAGATCGGGAATATACCAAGATGTCGTCAACAAACACGATGATGAAGGAATCCAAATAAGGCCGGAACACACTGTGCATTAAGTGCATGAAGGCCGCTGGGGCATTGGTCAGCCTAAATGACATGACAAGAAACTCATAATAACCATACCTAGTCCTAAAGGCAGTCTTCAGGATGTCAGAATCCCGAATCTTCAACTGATGATACCCGGATCTCAAGTCAATCTTAGAGAACACTCGAGTTCCCTGAAGCTGGTCAAGCAAATCATCAATACGAGGCAAAGGATACCGGTTCTTCACCGTAACATTGTTCAGCTGCCTATAATCAATACACTTGCACATAGAACCATCTTTCTTCTTCAAAAACAACACCGGTGCACCCCAAGGTGACACACTAGGCCGAATGAACCCCTTATCTAGGAGTTCCTGAAGTTGTTCTTTCAATTCCTTGAACTCCACTGGTTCCATACGATAAGGAGGAATAAAGATAGGATGAGTGCCTAGCACCAGGTCAATACCAAAATCAATTTCCCTGTCAGGTGGCATGCCTGGCAGGTCTGCAGGAAACACGTCCGGAAAATCATGGACCACAGGAACAGAATCAACAGTAGGATTCTCACCACTAACATCCCTCACAAATGCCAAATACGATAAACATCCCTTCTCAACCATACGCTGAGCCTTCAGGTAAGAAATCACCCTGCTAGGCACATACTCGGTAAAACCTCTACACTCAACCCTCGGAACTCCAGGCATATCCAAGGTCACGGTCTTAGCGTGACAATCAAGAATAACATGACATGGAGATAGCCAATCCATGCCCAGTATCACATCAAACTCAACCATGATGAGTAACAGTAGGTCCACACGGATCTACATACCCACGATAGATATCACACACGACCAATAAACACGGTCTACAACAATAGTATCACCCAAGGGAGTCGACACATGAACAGACGTAACTAAAGACTCACGGGGCATATCCAGGAAATGGGCAAAATATGGTGAAACATAAGAATATGTGGAACCGGGGTCAAATAAGGCCAAAGCATCTCGGTGACAGAATGAGATAATACTTGTGGTCATTGCATCAGAGGCCATAACATCTGACCTGGCTGGAAGTGCATAGATACGGGCCTAACCTCCACCTGCTCGACCTCCCCCTCTAGGGCGGCCTCTAGCTGAATAACTCCCACCCCTAGCTGCCTGGGTGGGTGGTGAAGTAACTGGAGCTGATGTCGAAGGCTGGCTCCTAAACTAAGAAGGACCTCCAAGAAGATGAGGGCACTGCCTCCTCATATGCCCGAACTCTCTGCACTCATAGCAACTCCCTAGTGTAGGATACGGGGACTGAAGGGAACCCCTGGAACCAGACTAACCAACCGTAGAACCATGCATGGAGGAACCCTGAATAGATGGTGCCCTGGATGAACTCTAAGCTGGGAGAGCACTGAATGGCGAACGAGCTGGAGGAGAACTACGGGGACCCTGCCCCGATGATGCACCAGTGTAAGCTGGGCGAACTGGCTGGGGAGGCCTAAATGGGCGGCCTTTACTGTGCTCAAAGTTCCCCCTGGAAGGTGTAGCACTGAAATTGCCAGATCTACGAGGCCTCTTGGCCTCCCTCTCCTCTTGCTCTTGGCGGCGAACTGACTCAATATCTCGAGCAATATCAACAACATGCTCGAAGATAGCACTTGATACTCTCTCCCTAATCATCAAAATATGAAGCAGATAAGTGAGGCCATCCACGAGCCGCCTGATCCTCTCCCTATCAGTAGGGACTAACTCAGTAGCATGGCGAGCCAACTCTGAAAACCGCATCTCATACTGCGTGACTAATAACTCTCCTTGACATAGCTGCTCAAACTGCTACGCTTCTCCTCTCGGTGAGACTGGGGAACATACTTATCTAAGAAGATAGTGGAGAACTGCTGCCAGTTAAGGGTGTTGCACCAACAGGCCTACGCCTCTCAAAAGATTCCCACCAAGTAAAAGCAACCCCAAAAAACTGAAAAGTAGCAAACGAGACCCCACTGGTCTCCAGAATCCCTGCAGTACGAAGTATCCTCTGACACTTATCCAGAAAACCCTGGGCATCCTCGCCCTCAGTACCGCTGAATGTCGGAGGCTGAAGTCTACTAAACCTCTCCAGCCTGCGCTGCTCATCCTCTAGTATAACTGAAACCACGACGTCTTGAACTGGAGCATCCGGCTGGGCTGGAACTGCCCCCGGTGTCTGACGGCCCTGAGTGACCTGCTCAGGTGTCCGGGAAGCTGGAGTTTGAGTGCCTCCCCCAGCCTGAGATGTAGCGGTAGTAGTAGACACAACAACCGCCTGAGCAAGGCTGGTACATACAGTCAAGATCTGAGCCAGGGTCTCCTGAAGACCCGGAATAACAATGGGCACTGCCGGTGCCTGAGCCTGTCCCGCTGGAATACCTGCGGAGGGAACCTGATCCTGAATGGTAGGTGGATCCACTGGCACTGCATCGGTTGCTGCACGGGCTGGTCCCCTACATTTGCCATGGCCTCGACCGCGGCCTCGACCTCTCGCTGGACTAGCTGGTGTCTAGTCACCCTGATCGGTAGTGCGTGTCCTCACCATTTGTGAGAGAATGAAACAACAAAAGTTTAGATATCCAGAATCAACAAGATGGCACGACAGAACTCAAGAAGATGAGATTTTTCCTAAGGGTTCTGTTGCCTCTCGAAGATAAGTACATACGTCTCTGTACCGATCCGAAGGACTCTACTAAACCTGCTCATGACCGTTGAGTCATATGTAACCTAGTGCTTTGATACTAACTTGTCACGACCGCAAAATAATAAGGGTCGTGGTGGCACCTATCGTGGAACTAGGCTAGCCCTCTAACACAATGAAATCAACATTTTCAGTTTATAATAAATATATCCTCATATTCTGATAAAGATTTCCTTTTAAAGACAAGTTCAACAAGAGAATTAACCAAAACGAACAAATCTAACACCACCTCAAACCTCTGGGGTCAACTGCCATGAGCATCTAATAGAGTAAATACAAGGTATCAAAAATGTGACTTTGCTACTAATACAGGCCTGAGTACTAAAAGTCTATGAATTGGAAAAGGAAGAAGGCAAGTTGTGGACGCTGAGCAGCTATCTCGATCCCTGAATCAACTCCAAAGCACACAAGAAGTCAACTAGAGAGCTAGCCCGGTACCTAGATCTGCACACAGAGGAGCATAGAGTAACGTGAGTACGCCAACTCAGTAAGTAACCAAATTAACTAAAAACTTGAGTGTAGTGACGAGCATTTACAAATCATAATTTCATAAAAAACAGTAATTCAACTTTTATTAGAAAGGTTTAGTATAAAGAAGAGTGAGAAATCAATAATTTTCACAATGTAACAGCCTTTCAGGCACAATATCTCTCATAACAAGCTCTCTCAGTCACACGAGACTACATTATCAGTATTCCATGCTCACACTAGGCACTCTCACTCAATAAGTACCAGATATCTACACAACTGCTGCGACGCGCAGCCTGATCCACCTAAAATATGTTGCGGCGTGTAGCCCGATCCATATAACATATGCTGCGGCGTGCAGCCCGATCCAATATATGTAGTCGACTTCGCTCACTGGGGGGTGTATAGACTCCGGAGGGGCTCCTACAACCCAAACACTATATTGATGCGGCGTGCAGCCCGATCCAATTTATATATGTTGCGGCGTGCAGCCCGATCCATATAATATCTGCTGTGGCGTGCAGCCCGATCCATAACTATCCTCATAATCTCGGCTCTCGGCCTCACTCAGTAATCCTCTCAAGCCACTCGGGCAACACATCTCAACATCGCGAGACTCATCCAAAAATACCTCACATTACTCTAAAATAGTGTAATAACAGTGAAAATAGCAAGAAGTAGTAAGCATGACTGAGTTCATAGGTTTTCTATCAAAAATAGTGTGAGAATAGTGTAAAAATACCCCTGAGGGTCTAAACAGATCGGCACAAGGCCCCAAACATGGCTTACAGCCCATAAATAAGTATAAGTCTCTAAAATACGGATATTTCATGATTTCAAATCAACTATGCAGCTTAATACTCGCTATGAGATGGACCAAGTGACAATCCCTATCGGTGCATGCCCACACACGCGTCACCTAGCATGTGTGTCACCGCATTTACCAAAACAATACAAAATACCAGGGTTTTATACCCTCAGGTCTAGAGTTACAATTGTTACTTACCTCAAAATAGTCCGAAAACTACTCCGCCATGCAATTGACCCTCGAATCGGCTCCCAAATTCTCCATGTCTATTAAAAATCAGATTAATAACATCAAAATATGCTAGGGAGACAAACCCCAATCGAAAACTATCAAATTTAGGCACAATTCTCGAAATTGGCCAAACCCAACCCTTGGGCCCACCTCTCGAAATTCGATAAAAATTATAATACTAGAATCCTCATTCCCTCACGAGTCTACCCATATCAAGTTTGCCAAAATGCGACCTCAATTGCCCACTCAAATCATCAACAGAAATTCCCAAATTTTCCTCCCATTTCCCCCCAATTTCCACTATAATTTCTCAAATTGAATTATAAAAATCAAGGCTAGATCATGATATTAACTCAAATGTGATTGAAGAACACTTACCTCAAGAATTCCACTGAAACGCCCTTCAATTTCCACCTTCTCCCGAGCTCTCTAATGGGTTTTTGAGTTATGGCCTAAAACCCTCGTTTTTGAAACTTAAACTTTCTGCCCAGTCTTTTCTTAATCGGGAACGCGGCGCGTTCGCGAAGCACAAACTCTCTAGGCCCCAAATTTACTCTACGCGAATGCATCAACAGCATCACGAACATGATGCATCGCCAAGCTTTCCCTCCGCGAACGCGGTCCACTCTGCGCGATCGCATAAGCCAACACCCCTAGGGTCACCAACCACCTAATCCTCTTCGCGAACGCAAGCCCTTGAGCGCGAACGCGATGCTTACTCCACCTAGACCTTCGCATTCGCATCCACCCTTTCGCGAACGCGAAGAACAAATCCCCAACTTTCCCAAATGACCCTCCGCGAATGCAGGACCCCACCCGCTAATGCGATGAACAATTTTTCTACAACAAAACACCAGCCAAAACAGCCAAGTTCCAAACCAAAAATCGATCTGTTAACCACTCGAAACTCCCCCGAGGCCCCCGCGACCTCAACCAAACATACCAACATATCCCATAACCTCATTCAAACTTGGTCGAGCCTTCGAAACACCAAAAACACCAATATCACATCAAATTCAAGCCTATGAACTTTGAAACTTCTAAATTTCACAAAGGATGCCGAAACCATCAAAAACACATCCGATTGACCTGAAATTTTGCACACTTATCAAAATAACATTACGAACCTGCTCCAACTTTTGGAATTCCATTTCTACCCGGATAGCCTATTTTCCACTGCCACCAGGAAATCGCCAAAAACTAACTTTCGCCAATTCAAGCCTAATTCTACACCTGACATCAAAACTACAGTCCGAACACACTCCTATGTCCCAATTCACCTAACGAAGCTATCCGAGCCATAAAATCTACATTCCGAGATCGTTTGCCAATAAGTCAATTCCCAGTTGACCTTTTCATTATTAAGCCAGCTTAAGAGACTAAGTGTCTCAATTATTACCACGACTACTCCGAACCCGAACCAACCGACCCCGACACATCATAAAATACCAATCAAAGCATGAAAAGACAGAAACAAGAATAACGTGGCTAATTCCACAAAACGACCAGTCGGGTCGTTACAAATAGCTTCTTCGGATCGCCGTCCGCAGCTGTTCTAGGCTCAGGTGTCGCTGCTGCTACTGGCTGGGCCCCACCCGCGGGTAGTGTACCCGGAGTTTGATAAACCGCGACCACATGTCCTGGGGCCTAGATAGTCAGGATCTGTGCTCCCACTCCCGCCTGAGATGTGGCCTGGTCCGCTGGAAATAAACCCGCCTAGGTCATGGTATCCATGAACCGCATCATACGGCCCATGACCTCCTGAAAGCCCGGCGCTGTCATGAAATCCACCAGGGCAGGATCTGCTGCGGGCACCTCGCCCTGTTCCTCAATGATAGGATCCTCTGCTGGATCCGTTGGTGGTGCAACTGGGGAAGCTCCGGGACTCCCACGTCCCCTACCTCGGGCCGGTGCCCTCCCCCCGCCTCTGCCTTGGCCTCTAGCAACTGGGGGAGCGGCTCCTCCCCGGTCTGGAACGTTGGTTGTACGCGTCCTCACCATCTGTGAGAGAATAGAAGAGTGAAATTTAATATACTATCATATGCACGATAGAAGATGGATGAAGAGATATTTCCTAACACCCTATAGCCTCCCGAAGATAAATACAGACGTCCCTGTACCGATCCGGAAGACTCTATTAGGTTCGCCCATTACACGTGAGAGCTACGTGAACCTAGAGCTATGATACCATGTTGTCATGACCCAATTCTAATCTAGGTCGCGATGGCGCCCGACACCGATGTTAGGCAAGCCAACATAATTCATCTAGTGAGTCCCATTTATTTTATATTAAAAAAAAAACTTTTCCAACATTACCTAAATTTCAATTACTAAGCAAAAAAAAAATGACAAAGGAAAATTTAATTGTAATGATCAAAAGAAGTTCAATTTAAATAATTACATCCTCAAAAGAAAAGTCTACCAATGTGTGTGTCAGGAACTAGTGTCACAAGTATATGGGCATCTAGTAGAATGAACAAAAGAATACATCTACTTCTACTGTCTGAAATAGAATAGGCAAAATAAGCAAAAGAAAAGACTCCAACGCGCTGCTGAACGACATTGAGAGAAGCAGCTCACCGTGGAATCTCTGTCTCAAAAATCAAGAACGTGCTTCAGACTGGTAACCAGATGCACCTGCCTCAGAATCTGTACAATTAACTACAGAAGAGTAGCATGAGTACATAAACATTATGTACCCAGTAAGTATCCAATCTAATCTCAAAGAAGTAGTGACGAGGGGTCGACATGACACTTACTAGGGCAAACATTATATTAAACATAAGACTAAGCAGGAATATAATGGCTAAATATCAGAAAATAACAAGATTTTCCATAAATTTAACTATACATAAGTTCTTATCATTTCAGTTGACAATTTATATTCCAAGGCATTTAAACAGTTTAAAAGTCACGGGAAAGTGCCAAGCAAATAGCATGCACAGATAGTGTCGTGGGCGTACACCCCGATCCAACATAATAATAAAGTGTGCACTGTCGGAGGGTCGAACCGCGCGAACCATAGATGCATCTATTACCCCACTCGCGGATCATAGTGTGACGCGGTCAATACAATTAAGCACATCAAGCAGACAAATACAGGATTTATCAAGAAAGTAAGTATTCAAGAAATGTCAACTTCTATTTAAATGTCATAAAGATATTGTTCACTCTATTATGTTCGATTTACCAATTGTATATGATCTACGCAAGTTAATTTCACAATAAAGTTTCAAGTATAACAAATAAGCATGATATTTGGGTCCTAGGCTATCCGGACGTAAGCATGATAGTAGCTAGACACGGACTCCTGTCACCTCGTGCGTACGCAGCCCCCCACAATTAATAACACATGATTAATTACTTCACCTATGGGGACAAACTCCCTCTTTCAAGGTTAGAAAGGAGACTTACCTCATTTCGAGGTGACGAGAGTCCGTGTCTAGCTACTATCATGCTTAAGTCCGGATAGCCTAGGACCCAAAAATCATGCTTATTTGTTATACTTGAAACTTTATTGTGAAATTAACTTGCGTAGATCATATCCAATTGGTAAATTGAACATAATAGAGTGAAAAATATCTTTATGACATTTAAATAGAAGTTGACATTTCTTGAATACTTACTTTCTTGATAAATCTTGTATTTGTCTGCTTGATGTGCTTGATTGTATTGACCGCGTCACACATATGATCCGCGAGTGGGGTAATAGATGCATCTACGGTTCGCGCCATTCGACCCTCCGACAGTGCACACTTTATTATTATGTTGGATCGGGGTGTACCCCCACGACACTATCTGTGCGTGCTATTTGCTTGGCACTTTCCTGTGACTTTTAAACTGTTTAAATGCCCTGGAATATAAATTGTCAGCTGAAATGATAAGAACATAAGTATAGTTATATTTATGGAAAATCTTGTTATTTTCTGCTATTTAGCCATTATATTCCTGCTTAGTCTTATGTTTAATATAATGTTTGGCCCTAGTAAGTGTCAAGTCGACCCCTCGTCACTACTTCTTTGAGATTAGATCGGATACTTACTTGGTACATAATGTTTATGTACTCATGCTACTCTTCTGTAGTTAATTGTATAGATTCTGAGGCAGGTGCATCTGGTTACCAGTCTGGAGCACGTTCTTGATTTTTGAGCCTACTTCCAACTCAAGAATGCACCCGAACCTTCGAATTCGTCGCCCAACAACTCGAAACTAACCAAACATCACGTAAACTAATCAATCTATGCTCAAAAGTTCACAATTCCTCCATTTAAATGATTACACAATCTAGTTTGCAAGATTCCTAAAATTCACCCCACGCCCACATGCCCGGATTCTGAAAGTCTTTGAAGAAAATAGTTACCCATAACCTTAGGATCAAGAATATGTGATTTTTACTAGATTCCATAACAAATTACGTGGTAAACCCCCATTTTTTTTTATCAAAACCCTAGGTTTTCATTTAAACCCTTGATTTTCACTAATCATTGCATGTTAATCTACCCGTAATCTACGTATTTAACTCATGTTGTATAGGAATTACTTACCTCAAAGTGCTAGGTGAAAGCCTCCTTCCAAGAGCTCAAACAATCGCCTAAGTTTAGAAGTGAAATTAAATAAATGGCCTAAGTCCCGTTTTTAAAAGCTGTGTCCAGGCCTCTGATGTCGCATTTGCAACACCAGGTTCGCAAATGCGAGGGTCGCAAATGCGACAAAATTCTCGCAAATGCGAAGACTAGGCCTGGGATGTGGTTTGGTAAATGCGGCTTCTGCCTTGGTCACATATGCGGCGCATGTGTCGCAAATGCGAACACTTCCTGGGCCAGCTCCCTTCGCAAACGCGAAGCCTTCATTCGAATTGCGAGGTTCGCAAATGCGAAACTTTTCTCGCATTTGCGAGACCTGCAGCAGATGCCTAGAACACCAGAAAATCTGGTGTGTTCCCAATCCTTCCCACACGTCTGAAACTCACCTGATCCCTCGGGGCTCTAATGTTAATACTCACACAAGTATCACAACACTATACAAACTTGCTCGCGCGATCGAAACACTGAAATAACATCAAAAACTAAGAATCACACCCTAAAATCAATTGAATAAAACTTATGAACTTTAAGTTCTTCCTTCTACTTTCAACGTGCCGAAATGTACTTATACTACTCGGAATGATACCAAATTTTGCGTGCAAGTCTTAAATGACGTTACGAAACTATTCTCGGTCTCAAAATTTTGTTTGGACCTCGATATCACCAAAACACGTTCCAAACCTCAATTATGGAACTTCAAGAATCATATTTCGCTATTTGGCGCTGAAACGCTCCCGGGTCGTCCAAAACTTGTTCCGAACATACGCCCAAGTCCGAAATCATCATACGAACCTATTGGAACCTTCAAATCCCGACTCCGAGGTCGTTTATTCAAAATGTTGACCGAAGTCAAACTTGGCCTTTTAGGCCAACCTTAAGGAACCAAGTGTTCCAATTTCAACCCAAACTCTTCGAAATCTCGAACCAACCATCCCCGCTAGTCATAAATCAATAAAAGCAGATATGAGAAGTTTTATTTAGGGGTACGGGATTCTAGGAAGCAAAACGACCGGTCGGGTCGTTACACACAATGTACTTGCAAAAGAAAAAAAACACTACTCAAATGAATTTGCCAAACTCATACGCAATTTTCAAAAGTAGTTTTTTAAAAGCACTTTAAACAATAACACTTTCCGAAACAAACAGTTTTTGATAGCTTAGCCAAACAGGCTCTTCCAAAATTACTTCCTTTCTAGTAAATTGTTTAAACTCAAATAACAGTACACCAAGGTGAACGTATTAAATAGATTCCCTTTTTTCTTGTTACATTATTTACTGATAAACATGTTCATACAAGATTAATTATGTTGGACTTCAAACGATTTGTAATTTATGAGTTCAATATTATAAAACTAAACCGTTTTATGGTATTTTTGTCTTATCACTTTATTGTAAAAGATCGCATTGGCTTTTTATGCCATAAGTGCCTCTATATGCAGTCAAGTCGGATTTTTAAAGCAGTTATTTTCTTTTTGAGTTTGCAAATTATTTCGCTCATCAAGCACTTATTTGATCTACTACTAATAGAAAATTATTATCCGTTTTTGGGTTACTGTTCTTAATAGTAAATGGACCTCAGACTAGCTAGCAAAAGCCGCATCTAGAATTCCACAACTTTCTACTGTCAACAAAGAGAAACCAACCACCACATCAGTTAAAGTAGAAAAGAGAAATTCTCATTTGAATTATAATATTTCCTTAGTTCACTTTGACCTGTCTATTATATATATTAAAAATATATTATATACTCATATGTTCACTATAATAAATTAAGAAAAAGATAATTTTGTTTTTCCTGTAAAGCTATTCTCAAGACTTTTGAAAAGGGATCTTTATACAAATAACCGATTATTATAAATGAATATAGTATATGTTGAAACCGGTTAGGTTGTTGTTGTGTGTTTACTTTTTGGTATTACTCCTTAGTGAAATCCTAGCTCTCTCACTGATAGACCATTGTCTTTAGTCTTGTTTTATTAAAGACAATTGTCTAACAATATTTAGCTCTAGCAGAATACAAAGTAAATGTTTCCTTTTTTCTTTCTTGCGTGTGTTAGGGAGGATGGGTGTTGATCAATTTTGTAGTTGTAATTATTGGGTAGTTGGGACGTTAAAAGAGGAGTCTAATGCCTATGCAGTCATGTCATCCGGCGACTATCACGGTCTCTGTCTCTTCTTTTGTTACAGAGGTAAGTTTTGAAAAGAAAAGTAAAGTAAAAAAGAAATCTGAGATTTAAGAGATAGGGGGGGCTGGCTTCTTTGGTGTACAAAACCGTGAACACATTTCCGGTGTCTCTGCAAATTATTTTGTGAATTCACTTATCCGTGTCTATGCAATTATGTTCGTATAGAGAAAGTGTTTACCCTAAAATCGGATAACAATTAAATTTGTATGTGGTTTTAAGGATACTTGGATTAATTCAATACAAAAGATAAATTGTGTTAGATTAAACAAATAAATGACGTAATAGATTGTCACACCACTTAAGGAGGGTGAATACAGACTCAATTAACAGCCTTAATGAGATGTCTGCCCTCGATCCAGATTCACAATAACGAAACACTGATGAACAAGATTAAGAGCTTTGAATAACAGAGAAAATGAGAGTGTATTGCTTTGATATGTGTGTCACCGTATATTTAATGAATAATCAACCCCCCCTCCTTTTATACAGTAGGGGAATTTTAACCTAAGTACAATTCTATAAAAGGTAAAAAATTCTTCTGTATAACCACTCACCAGTTCTCAGCTGATACGTTCCGAGATCCATGTCGTGGTATCCGGCTGATCACGGACATCACGACCTTTTGTTAGTCGTGCTCGGTTACCTGGTAGTATTCTTCGAGGCCTTTGGGATTCAAACCAAACTCGGGGTCATGGCCCCGATACTCCCGAGGCCGAGCGTTTTGCCTAGACCCTGGCTCGAGGGGATCCTAGTCTCAATTCTGGTTCCTTGTCGTTACGTCTCTTGCTCCGTTTGCTTTATCGGAAGCCGATGCGTCTCATGGGATCGACTTTACCCGTATACAGATAGTCCCCTCATTTCTCGGAGAGTAAATTTATAGAAATGATGAGAAACGACATAAGCATCTCGATTCCTTCTCCAACACGCCGTAACAGAAACAACAAAAGATTTGAAACGTCCCCTCAGTTGTGTCATAATGTCTTCAAACGCATGTCAGCCGTCGACTGGCCGTCCCTGGATATGAAACGGCGAGAAGCCTCTATAAATACTCCCCTCATTCATTCATTATTTACCTTTTGACCAAGAGTCTACCCTCGTACCTTCAGGATATCACTGTCTCTCTTCATACCCTAACATTTTTACCATCGTTTTTCAAGAGTTTTCAGCAAATTACAAGTTTTCATTCATCTTTTACTCAAACCAACACGTTTTATTTTCTCAGCAAGCTTTTACCCTTCATCTCCCAATCTTCCTTCTTACTTATTCTAACTTTTTTCTAGATAACAATGGGGAAGACTTCTAAGATTGTTCCCCAAAAGTTGCCACTTCTTCTTCACGGCCAACCGCCTAAGCCGAGGAAACCTCTACCGATATGGTTGACCTTGCGAGGTCATCTCCGGGAGAGGTTACCGATGAACCGGTAGCCAAGACTCCCTTGAAAATGTTCGTCCCCAGGGGGCGTTTGTCCACGGACGACTGTAAGGTCGAAAAACCCTCATCGGTGCAAGGCCGATGTGAGGCGGTACCTGGGTAAATTTTCTCCATCACCGAGGTCGTCCTTCCTGCGATTCGTAAGGACTGCAGCTGGGCGGATAAGGACAGAGTAATCCCCCGGCCCGATGACGACATTACTACTCATGTGGAGGGATATATGAGTGTTTAAACTTACCCCTTCACATTGGGCCCGGTGGACCCAGTTATTCTGGACTTCTGTAGGAGGTATGAAGTGTGCCTCGGTCAGATCCACCCATCGTTGTGGAGGATCATAATCCTCCTCCGATTCTTTGTGAAAAAAATCTCCTACTTGTTCACCATCGATCCTCCACTCAGCCTCTAAAGTTCCCGCATCTTCTCGGGGGACTGATAAAGCTTGTACGACGGGACGACAAAGCCCCATTTTCAAGCATCGACGAGGACCGAGATCGGGGCTGGAAGTGACGCTTTGTTCGGGTGAGTACCGCAGACTTGATCCCTGACGATTTTAGGCCATTCCCCGAGAAGTGGAATGTGTCACGTAAGCATAACTTTTGTTTAAATGTTGACTTTATGTTTTATCTCTCTTTTTGTCACTGGTACTTGCTGTGGTGCAACCCTTGTTCGAGTCCCAAACGCCATTCCTAGGCTCAAGAGTGGATCGAGGGCATTTGTTCGCACATGCCTTATTCTGAGCACTCATGGTGCGAGCTCTCGAAGTCCCGTTGGGAGGCTCATTCCCAGGTAAGATTTCTTTCTCGGATAAGTAACATTAGGATCCCTTTTAGCATCACATTTTCATTTCCTTTCATATTCTTTTCACAGGCTTGCCTAAGACCATTGACCTTAGGCCTTGTCACGACCCAAAAATCACAGGTCATGATGACACCTAACTTGACCCGCTAGGTAAGTCAATTAACCAAAAGGTACAAATCAAATGAACTTATAGGTAATTAAATTAGGAGTTATCTGAACTTTTACAAATTTACCCAGGAACTTGTAGTACAAATCATGAGCTTCTATGACTTAGAATTTGCATAGCTGATACAAATAATCAAATGATCTGTTTAAAAACAAGATGAACATATTAATAATATCTAAAACTACCAAGGACAAGTGGCAGGTTTTATCTGGAATACACGAACATCTTCAGGGTCAGCTCTCGACTCAACCAGCAACTCCGCTCCAAAAGTCTGCACGAAATATGCAGAAGTGCAGTATTAGTACAACCGACCCCATGTACTGGTAAGTATCTTGTCTAACCTCGTCGAAGTAGTGACGAGGCTTTTTAGTTAAAAGATACTTATTGATAACACTGCAATGCAAACTAGCAATATAACTATATCACAGTATAATAGAATAGAGTACACGACACGAAGGAATCACAATTCAACAATTTCAAGCGTCTTGACCAACCCTTTCCTTAGAACGAAAACCCATGAACCACAACAAATCACCACAAAAATTTCATATTATGAGAGAAGTACTCAAGAAATCAAATCTAACGGCACGACAACTCCCTTTGTGCATTTATCTCTTCCTCACCATATATGCATAAAAGAGTACCATCCAAATGATAGAAATACTGATAATATACATGAAAAGGAAGGAAATACGCAAGAAGTAATAGTGAACGAGAATGTACATAAGCACATCAATAACAGACTAATCAGAGAGCATATAGGTAATGACATCAATTAGGAAAAAGGGTTGTAACTTCAACCAACTAGCATGATGGAGGCGTGAAGATAGATATAACAAATAAGGGAAGGGGAGAGGGGTACATGTTCTTTATAATGCAACAAGTAGAGCATGAATGGCCAACATGGAAGAATACTTATACCTAAGTGCAATAAAACAGATATGACATGGATGCAATCACGACAACAGGTAGCTGGTATGATGTTTACAACTTAAACAAATAGAAGGCATAGGAAACAAAACAACGATTGAGATAGAGAATAAGGACAGAAAGGTCACGAAAGGTCATATAAGAACCATAAATACAACAATAACAATCCAAGGTAAGACATGAAGATATCTGCAAGAAAAGAATATTATAACATAATGTATGTCCCTTGTCCTCACTTGCACGGAAACACCTATCGTGCCATGAACTCGATGATACAAAAATATAAAAGTATAAATTCAGTGGCACGACATCACCCTTCGTGCTTTTACTCACAAATAACATGGCACGACATCACCCTTCGTGCTTTTACTCTCAACAATATGGCACGGCATCACCCTTCGTGTTTTACACTCCTCACATGATAATGGATATAAACAATGACACGACATCACCCTTCGTGCTTTACACTCTTCCTCACATGATAATGAATATAAACAATGGCACGGCATCACCCTTCGTGCTTTAGACTCTTCCTCACAAGATATTGAATATAACAATGGCACGGCATCACCCTTCGTGCTTTACACTCTTTCTCACCAAGAATATAAATTTCAATAAAATAGCACCCTTCGTGCTTTACACTCTTTCTCACCAAGCATATAAATTTCAATAAAATAGCTAGGCACGAAGTATAAATAACATCGAGGAGAGTGTCAAACGAATATTACAAACCAATTCTCAGTCACTTCTTTCTAAGACAACAATGATTCAATGAATGCTCAAGGCCATATAGATCAAGTAACTCCACAAATCCCACGATTTATTAACAACACAAGCACGAAATCTAGAATCTCAAATCGACCATAACAACGTATTAATGATTATGCATAGAGATGTCCGAATTAGACACATCAATGTTGTATACGGCTAAAATTGGGGAATCTAATTTGAGACCGATATGGCGCTCCATCATTAACCATGAGAAGCTCAGAACGAGATTCATTGTTTGACCCCGAGGAACATCCCTCGAGGAGGCATATCGAAGGATTGTCATACTCGACCTCGAGGCAGTACAAATCGAACACTGTCATGAGAAGGCGGGAAAATCCTAAAGGGCACATGCTTAAAGCTGACCAAGTTTGCAAGAATAGTACAGAGTACGTACCAGACCATTAAATTGTTGTACCAGTTGTATTTCTTTGTAATAATTACACATGTACTATGTTGGGATTCTCCCTCATATATAAAAGGGAACCTTGTCATTTCGTAACACACATGATATTCAATACAAGAACAAGAACATTCTCTGCTCCCTAACTTAAACATACTCTACAATTGTTCCATTGATTTTTTGCTTCCATTTATTGTGTTTCATTAATAGTTATTCATTTATTGCTCATTGTTGATCATAAAAGGCTATCCTCGAGGCCCATTAAGCTGTTAGTCCTTCATCGATCACCCCTTTTCAAGCATATTAGCTCGATCCCGAGTCCTAGTTTCAGCCAGCTCGAGACCTCGTCTCACAACTGCTCGATTTGCATAACACCAGTGCCCTTTGTTCTTATCTCATTTTTCTAACTCATACTTATAATCTATTTCCTAACAACTAGTATTAAAATAAATCACATATGTTTAGAACCACAAAATCAAATATAATTGTAATTACCATTTTCACGGAAATAGTTTGGCGCCCACCGTGGGGCTAAAAATAATAGTGATTGTTTTAGTGCTGGTTTGCTGAAAACACAATTTATTCTTCAAACTTTGTCTTGTCCAAGAATCTTTGATTTCTGGTCAAAATGCCTAACTCAGTGAATGCACATGAAAACAATGGTCCTGAGGATCATGGAGAGAACGGTGTGGCTGTTTCAGATGCCGGTGTACCACTGCAAAACCCTGAGGACACATCAGCGCCAATTCCCGTGGATGTGGGCTCGCGCAACGCCCAGCATGTCGATATAAGCTCCCATACCAACGGGAGTATACGCCAAAAAGATCGACATGAAGCGCAGAAAACTCCAGCTCGGGAGGAAAGGGAAGATAGCCTTCATGTCATCTTTAAAATGATACAGGCATAACAAGTGGAAATTGCTTATATACAACGCCATAAAAAAACTCCAAGCACAGCTGCATCAGAAACAACTCCTCGAGTCGAACAGGCACTAGAGAGATCGAGCAACAACGGGTCAGCAGTCAACCCCACTATTATGAAGATACTCGAGGACCTCACCAAGAGGATTGAATCAGGAAAAAAGAAGATCGAAGCTAACGACAAAAATGTGGAGACCTACAACTAGAGGGTCGATCAGATCCCGGGTGTACCCCTGATTCTGAAGGGTGTAGATTAAAAAAAGTTTGTGCAAAGACAGTTTCTGTCAAGCACAGCTCTGAAGCCCATTCTGAAGAAGTTCAGGATGCCCAATATCACGAAGTACAACGGAACCACGGACCCGAACGAGCACATTGCTGCTTATACTTGTGTTGTGAAGGGAAATGACCTAAAAGATGACGAGATTAAATCCGTTTTGTTGAAATTTTTTGGAGAAACTCTATCAAAGAGGGCCATGATGTGGTATCACAACTTACCCCCGAACTCAATGAATTCATTTTCCATGTTGGTAGACTCCTTTGTAAAGGCACATGCCGGTGCCATCAAGGTTGCAACAAGGAAGTCTGACGTCTTCAAAATCAAATAGAGAGAAAACGAGATGCTGAGGGAATTTGTATCTCGCTTTCAAATGGAACAAATGAAATTACCACCGGTCTATGATGACTGGGCAGTGCAGGCTTTCACACAAGATTTGAATGAACGAAGCTCCATAGCTTCGAAGCAGCTAAAGCAGAATTTGGTTGAGTATCCCGCCGTAACTTGGGTAGATGTCCACAACCGGTATCAGTCAAAGATCAGGGATGAGGACGACCAGTTGGGAGCCCCCTCGGGCTCAGTGTACCCTAGAAGGCTTATATCAAAGGAATCGAGGTTTCCTGAGAGGTAATCGAGGACAAGCAAGGAAAGGTACCAACCATACACCAAAGATCGAAGGAACACCCCGAGGCACAATACACCTCGAAACGATTGAAGGATGGATCGCGGGGACTCGTGAACAAAACCGGGTTCAACAGACACACAGGGCTGGTGGAGGCATCCCGATTATCTGAGTAACACTTCAATATTGATGTTTCAGACATCGTATCGGCCATAGGTAAAATCAAAGATACCAGGTGGCCAAAATCGATACTATCGGATCCTTCGCAAAGGAACCCTAACCTCATGTGCGAATTTCACGGCACTCACGGCCATAAAACTGAAGATTGTAGACAACTCCGAGAAGAAGTAACCCGTCTGATCAGCAAAGGGCACCCCCGAGAATTCCTCAGCGACCGAGCTAAAAATCAATTTTGGGAAAGAGAGGCAAACAGGAAAAACGAAACAGAAGAACCACATCACGTCATACACATGATCATTGGAGGAATCGATGTCCCGCAGGAACCCATTATCAAGCGAAAAGATCCATCACCAGAGAAAAATGAACTCGGAGTTACATACCCAAGGATGCTCTCACATTCATCGAAGAGGACATTGAGACCCTGTCTCAACCTCATAACAACGCATTGGTAATTTCCTTTCTCTTAAATAAATTTCAAATTAAACGTGTGCTCGTGGATCCAAGTAGCTCGGCTAATATAATTAGGTCGAGGGTGGTAGAACAGCTTGGGCTGCTCGACCAGATCGTGCCCGCCTCTCGAGTCCTCAATGGATTCAACATGGCGAGACAACTAAATGGGAGATCATCATCCCGGTCAACGTAGTTGGTACAATCCAAGATACCAAGTTTCATGTCATCGAAGGTGACATGAGGTACAATGCCTTGCTCGGAAGGCCGTGGATACATTGCATGAGAGCGGTACTGTCGACCCTTCATCAAATGATGAAGTTTCCAATGAAAGACGGAATAAAAATAGTGTAGGGGGGGCATCATGCAGGAAAAGAGATGTTCCCAGTACACGACGTGGCTCCGACATTGACACCTTCTACGTCGAAAGAGCCGAAGGACAAAAAAATATCCAAGTAGAAACAACAAGCTACATTCTCGGAATGAACAAAAAAAGGGATCGTGTCGCGTCCTCAGAATGAGCGATCGAAGCATATCAAGGCTCGAACGCTACCACAGCTAAGGTACAACCCTCTCCCCTTTTTATTTACGGTTTACACTAACTTATGTGCAGGTGTTCGATTGAGAAGAATCAAAGCACCTCCCAGCTCGAAGACCTTAGGTTTTAAAGCATGCGTTGTGCTCTTTTTCCCTTAGATCGGGTTTCATCCCAAACGGGTTTTACCGACAAGGTTTTTAACGAGGCAACATCTATATGCTACCTAAGGAGAACTCAACGAGTATTCAAGGCTTCTCTTCAATCAACCTCGAATACTAGGGGGCATCCCCCCGAAAGATCACCTCCTCGAAGAAATTGAAATAAGCCAAAGAGGGTCTCGATAGGAGAATGATGTACCGGGCCAAACTGACGAATGAACCATGTCCGCGTAGAATAATCAAACCGTCGATGGCGAAAACATGTATACTTGTACCAAGTAATCAAAGGAGTATCTTTTATCACCAAAAGCTTTGCATATTTAAAGAAGTTTGCTATTTCCGAAAGAAGGGACTCAAAGGCAAGAAATCCTCGAGCACTCTCGAGGACTCGAGGACTGCTATCGACAGTCAGCTCATCGAGCCTCTCAAAGCTCGAAGCCGTAAGACCCCAATCGGGCAACTTTGAGTTTGAAAGTCCTCCATGAGGCACTAATATAAGCCCTCCATGAGGCAACTTCGAGCTTATAAGACCTCTATGAGGCAACAAGACCTCCATGAGGCAATATCAAATCTGTAAGACCTCAAGCAAGGCATGAATTATAAGACCTCCACGAGGCAACATCAAATCTGTAAGACCTCAAGCAAGGCATGAATTATAAGACCTCCACGAGGCAATATCAAATCTGCAAGACGCCAAGCAAGGCATGAATTATAAGACCTCCACAAGGCAATATCAAATCTGTAAGACCTCAAGCAAGGCATGAATTATAAGACCTCCACGAGGCAACATCAAATCTGTAAGACCTCAAGCAAGGCATGAATTATAAGACCTCCACGAGGCAATATCAAATCTGTAAGACCTCAAGTAAGGCATGTCCAAATCTATAAGACCTCAAGTAAGGCATGACCAAATCTGTAAGACCTCAAGTAAGGCATGTCCAAATTTGTAAGACATTACAAAAGGCATAATCCTGATCTTAAAGTCAAGGCTATATATCCGAACTTGTAAGACCTCTAAAAAGGCATAACCTCGATATAGACACCGAGGTTACCCCACTCGGGGACTTAAAGGACACAGCTAAACACAATGACTACGGTCATAAGGCTCCGACCAAAGCTTCAAACATATCGACTCCAAACAATGAAAAGGCTTCGAAAATTCAGTGCTCGAATAAAACCTCCCGAGGTGCTCATTTATCGTCACATAACGGCTCACAATCAAGGTTCTTATCGAGCCGTCGAAGAGTCCAAAGAGCCTCAGATCCAATCTAAAAATAGCCTCAGGACCGATGCGTAAGAGCTTAAGAGCCAGCCTAAAGAGCCTCAGGGCCACTTTCAAAACCTAAGGGTCAATGAGCTCGAGTGGAAACCCGACTAGAAGACTTAGCCCTGAACGAGTTAACTATCAACTATTATCAATCGCGCACCAAGCGCAAAACCCAGAGGGGTTCATGACGAAGTCCAACTCGTCGGACTCATTATCGGCACATCAGGCACAAAACATCAAAGGTTTCATGTCAAAGTCCAACCCATCGGACTAGTCGTTGACAAACATCAAAATTCAAAACAGAAAAACAAAGACGCAAGAAAATGGGAATTTATGTAAAGAGAAAACCGAAAGGTCTCTTTATATATATATATATATATATATATATATATATATAAGGACACATTTACAATATTCTCATAGGAAGCCCAGTACAAAGAATCAGAAAGAAATCTACTCTAAGGGAATTATTCTTTCTCTCCCTCAGGGACTATGGCTTCGTCAGCTCTTTGGGACCGGCATCCTCGACGACCTTCAAACATTAGTTTCTGCATCAGTGGGAATAAATAATTGGCATCGATCTCATCCGCTCTGGCTTTCTTTATCTCTTCCGAGAGATCAAAGCTCTTAGCATGAATCTCTTCAAGGTCCTCCCTCCGAGATTTGCATCGGGCGTATTCATTGCTTCTTCTCTCTCTATTGAAGGACTCCCTCAGCTCCGCCCGAGCATCGACAATTTCTTTTAAATAAATGGCCACCTTCCTATCGTCCTTTACTCGGAGCCCTTTTGCTTCTGCTCGAGCATCCACAACCTCAGACTTCATCTTTAAGAGAGTTGTTTCGAGCTCAACAATCCTGATCGTTTAAACCGAGTTTCTTTCTCGGGCATTCCGAAGCTGTATCTCAAGAGTAGAGGCCTTAGCCAAAGTATTCTTCTTGGCTGAAGAATGAGCATCCATATGTGCCCTCAACTCGTTACATTCGAAATTGGCCTGCTCGACCTCACCCCGAAGGCGTTCCAACGCCTCCGTCTTTCTCTGCAACTGAGATGTGGAAACGTTAGTTTTAAAAAAGATGGAAAAAGGTGCCTTCATTCCTCAAATATGAAGGTCACCTATTTCTCGAGATTGCCCTCGTAATCCTGGCTTCGATTCATCTACGATCGAAGGTGCACCAACTCTATTGTCGCCGCTCACATATCGGCCGATGAATATGAGGTCTTCTTCAGAACTTGCATCTTCTTTATGCCTCCGGGCAGGCCCCACTTCATCTTGAACATCCTCACCCCTCGAGGATCTTTTTCTCTTGTTATCCTCTTTCAGCTCCAAAGCCGACTGTCCTACCCCCCCTCCCCAAGGGGGCACAATCTCATTTGAGAGAATCCACCAATCCCTGCGGTGAAGGACTTAGCACACATAAAAGAAAGTGTTTTTCAAGAAAATCAACCACACAACGCATACCATGGTGTTTTACTTCCCATCTGCCCTTCGACAGATCTCGTCACTTGCGTTCATCATATGATGAGGAAGCTGCCAACTTCCGAGTCCAATCCACAAGATCGAGGATCTCCTCCGGCATCCACGGAACCGCTAAGAGGGAAAGAAAGAAACATTATTATTAACCATCAAAAGAAAAAAGCACGACGTAATACTCATGTTTGAAGTTCCATTTTTCTGGGAATGACATGAACTCTGTATGAATGATGTCGACGGTTCTCACTCGAACAAATCGACTCATCTATCCTCGGTTCCTGTCCTCGTCGTCACTGGCGATAAAGGGCCTGGTAGATTTGTGTCGTAAGGCAATCATACCTTGACAATATAGAGGCCTATATAATATGATGAGGTGGCTGAGGGTGAACTCGAGCTCAACACTTTGGGTGAAGAACCTCATCATCAGCGCAATCCGCCAGAAGGACAAATGAATCTGAGCCAAAGTAACTCGATACCTTTTGCAAAATTCGAGCACAATGCGGTCGAGGGGACCTAATGTAAAAGGGTACGTGTACACATTCAGGAACCCCTCTACGTGGGCCATGATGTCCTCTTCTCGCCGATAGGAAGTGAAAGTCGCTGAGGTAAGTTCCGATAGAGCTAGGTTCCGGGTATTCCTACCATTTTTTCTTATAGGTTACTCTTTGAACTCAACATTAACCCTACATACAGGACGTTAGGATAACATATAAGGAATCGGTAGCAGCCTTAAGATAAAAAGAGATAAATGTTTTCTTTCTTCTCAAGTACTGCAACGGTTGGGTCTGGTTATAGATACCATCCATTCTTAACCTTTCCAAAACCTTCATCCATCGTGTATAGGTCGTACCAAGGCCTCAGAAGCATCACATTTTCTCCCCATCCACAATCTTTCCTCATAGCCTCGATGTGTTTCTCTTCTATTGAACGAATGAACCTCGTCGCATGCTCTTGATGGACCGGAGCATCGAAGGGCTTCTCTAGTGCAAAATATTTCTTCAAAGCAAAACAACTCGAGGTTAACTCGCCATACGCCGGCGGTGTACCACCGACCGGGAAAGAAGCAGAGGTAGAGCTTCCCTCTTCTTGGTGAGCGGATTTTGGCATGGAGGCCATAACTGCTTTGAAACAAGAAAAAGGAGATGAAAACTCAGGCGAAATCTTTAAATTAAAATGGTGGAAGAACTGATGCAAGGAAGAAAACTTTATGAAAAAGTTAGTTTCCCAAAGTAGAAAAGTAATCAAATGAGAGGAAAGCAAATATATATAAGGAGAAGTGGCGTCCATGTACTTTGATGGCTAAATAGCTCTGACAAAGACTTTATGGTTTTTGGGAAATGTACCGGCAGGGCCACATCGGTCACTTCACAATCATATCATGAGAATGACACTATCATATAGCGATAGAAGGATCGAATGGTCGAATCGACCCCGTGTCAACCCAACCTCGGGAAGGTGTGCGATCGGAATCACGATAGCCCGACCTTGAGATCTCTATTACACTAAATCCAGGCTCTAATGAGTTAACTTCAAAGCTCGAAGATCGACTTTTTCATAATAATTACAGGGAAAAGTTTGAACATATGAAACGAAGAGATCTTTTGCATTCCAAAAAATACATTTACAAGGGTATTTTACAAAGCTCCCTCGAGGATCCCTTGTACAAAAAACAAAGCAAAAAATAGCAAGCAAGTCTACTCTTCACCTTCACTACTGCCCGAGTCGCTTCCACAACCCTCATCCGAAGTGGTTGAAATTGCTGATTCTTCTTCCAAGGCCCTGGCTTCTTCGATCTCGGCAGAGAGATCAGCACCTTGGGCACTCGCTTCCTCGAAGGCTTGCCACTTAGCTTGCAAACGAGCATGAGCAATGGCCCGAGCCAGGTTTAGCTCGACATTTTCTAATATCTCCCTGGCCCAATCATTTGCGGCGACAACATCCCTTTTGTACGAAGAAATGAATTCATCGGCCTCAGACTTGGTTGTGGTTAGTGCGGTATCCTCTTCTTGATCGCCTCAAAGAAGACCCTGGGTCGAGGTTAGTTCTTCCCGAAGAATATCTCTCTCCGAGGCCACGGTCTCATTGTGCCGCTTTAGCTCGAGGATCTCAGCATCCTTAGCCATGGCTTCTTCCTGGAGATGCCCCACTAGGGCATCCTTTTGCCCAATCTGCAAATACCAAGACAAGCTAATTAGCGCCAAGTTATGACAATAAAAGATAAGTTTGTGGGTATCACATTACCTTCTCGATTAAGTCGGCTCTCTCTTGGAGCGCCTTCTCTGAGCGTGCCCGGATATTGACCAACTCCTCCTCTTTTCAGGCGTACAAAGCCTTCATCTCATTTGACCCTGATGTGAGCTTCTCAAGCTCCTCCTCACGGCAAGTCATATCATGTTGTAGCTTGGAGAAAGCCTGGTCATATAGCTTCTTGACCTGCAGCACAAATGAAGAAAGTTAGAAAAACATGAATAAAAAACTTGAAGCACAAATAATATGTCAAGAAGATCACCTGCTTTTGGAGTCTCTCAGCCTCCTCGAGAGTGACGGGGGCATCGAGATTGGTATCCTCCTCGACACCTTCAAATTAATCTCTGAATGCATCACCCTCTCTTTGAGAGGTCCCCACACCAGAGGCATTCCTGTCCCGGGCATCCCGTATCTCCTCTGGAGAAAGTGACGGGCTCGATCGAAAGCTACCTACGACATCAACTTCTATAAGGGCTTCCTCTCTCCCTCGAAGAGTCTTAGAAACCGTGTCCTAATCGACGGGCGGCTCGAGGACTGCACCCAAACCCTCCTCGAGGGTCTCCTCAACATGAGGTGGGTCCGCATTGGCCACCTTCGACTCGGCAGCCGACTGCGCAGAAGCTTTCGAAGTATCAATGCTTCGTCTTACCCTTTGTACCAAAGGGCAGGTATCATCATCTTCTTCCTCGGCACGCAGGCTCTCAGCGGCCGTCGAGGTTAGGACTGCAGCATCGGTCTTGGGCTTCCGAGCCTTTGCTCTCTTGTATTTCGGAGGAAGTCTCATTGACACACTTTCCCTGAGTCCTACACAGGCATGATGTATCAAACTTACCGCCATAAAGAATACTTGCATAGAATGTGGAAATGACGACAATAAAAGCATACCATGGTTCTTGTCCTGCCACCGCGTTTTGGACAAATCGCGCCAAATGCGCTTGCTATATGGAAAAGCGGAGTGTAAGAGTTTGATCCATCCCGGGAGGTCCTGGACCACGCCGGGGAACCACACATTGGCTACGCAATCAGAAGAAAATCAAGAAAAAAAAAAGGGTCAGTTTAGAAGAAACAAAAGGGGTGGTAAAATATGCTCGATCTAGGGGCACTTACGCTTCATGTTCCATTCCTCCGGGAATGGCATCCTATCAGCGGGGATGAGGTCTGAGGTTCTGACTCTGACAAACCGGCTCATCCATCCCCGATCTTGTCCTCGTCGATGAAAGCAAAGAATGCTTTGGCAGATCGACGATGTAGCTTGATTAAACCCCCTCGGTAGAGACGAGGGTTATACAACCTGATTAGGTGATCGAGGGTGAAAGTCATTCCCTCGACCATGTTGGAAAAATATTGAAACATGTAGACAATCCTCCAGAAAGAAGGATAAATTTGACCGAGTGTCACTCGGTACTGAAGACAGAAGAGTCTACGGGGCCTAAAGTTAATAAATACGTATACGCTGAGGAAGCCAACTTTAGATTTCGTGTTTTAGACTCTTCCTCACATGATAATGAATATAGAAATGGCCTGACATCACCCTTCATGATTTACATTCTTCCTCACCATGCATATAAATTTTAATTAAAAAAGCCAGGCAGGACGTATAAATAACATCGAGGAGAGTGTCAAACGAATATTCCAAGCAAATTCTCAGTCACTTCTTTCCAAGCCAACAATGATTCAATTAATGCTCAAGGCCATATAATTAAAGTACCTCCACAAATCCCACGATTTATTTACAACACAAGCACGAAATCTAGCATCTCAAATCGGCCATAGCAACGTATTAATGATTATGCATAGAGATGTCCGAATTAGACACATCAATTTTGTATACAACTACAATCGAGGAGTCTGATTTGAGACCGATATGGCGCTCCATAATTAACCTTGAGAAGCTCAGAACATGATTCATTGTTTGAACCCGAGGAACATCCGTCGAGGAGGCATATCGGAGGATTGTCATACTCGACCTCGAGGTAGTACAAATCGGAAACCGTCATGAGAAGGCAGGAAAATCCTAAAGGGCACATGCTTAAAGCTGACCAAGTCTGCAAGAATAGTACAAAGTCTGTACCGGACCATTAAATAGATGTACCAGTTGTATTTCTTTGTAATAATTACACATGTACTATGTTGGGATTCCCCATCCTATATAAAGGGGACCCTTGTCATTTTGTAACACACATGATATTCAATACAAGAACAAGAGAATTCTGCTCCATAACTTAAACGTACTCTACAATTGTTCCATTGATTTATTGCTTCCATTTATTGTGTTTCATTAATAGTTCTTCATTTATTGCTCACTATTGATCATAAAAGGCTATCCTCGAGACCCATTAAGTTCTTAGTCCTTCATAGATCACACTTTGTCAAGCACATTAGCTCGACCCCGAGGCCCAGTTTCGGCCAGCTCGAGACCTCATCTGACGACTGCTTGTTTTGCGTAACACCACTGCCCTTTGTTCTTATCTCATTTTTCTAACTCATACTTATCATCTGTTGCCTAACAGCTAGTATTAAGATAAATCACATATTTCTAGAACCACAAAATCAAATATAATTTTAATTTCCATTTTCACGGTAAACAAATGTATTCTAAGAATTTCCATCAAATTGATTAAGTTATATTAGGCTAAGTCTCGGCTCTAACATTTAACACTACGTCGTAAATATCTAGGAGTCAGGTGAGGCATGCAGCAAGAAGGTTATGAAATTCTACAAGGCACAATGATAACATAATCTACCCCCAATCATGATTAACCCTGGCACATACATATACGCTCGTCACCTCATATATGTATCACCCTCGCATGTAGCAAACAATGACAAATAGGACGAAAAACTCCCACAACAAATCTAGGCAAAACACTTACCTCAATTCGGCTACCTCCAGACTCAATTTTCGCTTTTCCTTTACAAATTAATCTCTGCTCATCTCAGTCTAGCCAAAGATCACTTGAATACATCACACAATGCAAGAGGAAACAATTTCAATTAATAAAGCTGTGACTTTTACTTAATTTCTAAAAAGTCAACAAAAGTCAACTCCCCGGGCCCGCACCTCGGAATTTGATAAAATTTACAAACCTGATCATCCACTTCGATACGAGTTCAACCATACAAAAATTATCAAGTTCCAAAACCAATTCGCCCTTCAAATCATCAATTTACATTTTGAAAACGTTCTTCAAAAACCACCATTTTCTTCAACTCAAAACACAATTTAAATGACAAAAATAAAGATAAAATCAAGGAATATAATAAATTCTAGGTGAAGAACAGTTACCCAATTAATTTTCTTGAATACCCCGCAAGGAATCGCTCAAAACCGAGCTCTACAAATCAAAATGTGATAAAAATGGTCTAACCCTCGATTCAAGATTATATTCTGCCTGCCCAGGTTTTTATGCGTCACGAATGCGGAGATATGGACACGTTCGCGAAGAAGAAAAATGAAAGACATTTAGTTTGGTCATCGCGAATGCGACAACAAGCTCACGAACGTGAAGAAGGAAAAACCCGACTCACCAATGGCCTACGCAAACGCGAGGAAGGGCATGCGAACGCGAAATAGGGAAGAGCATAAGTACACATTCGCGGATAGAAGAATGCGAACAAGTAGAAGGAATGGTCATCAGTGCCCAGGGGCTGGTTTGCACTACGCGAATGCGGAGGAGAGTATGTGAACGCGAAGAAGGAGAAAGCTGGCTTTTCGCGATCGCGAGCGAGTTCATGCGAACGCGATGAACAAATAATCCCTCCTCCAAGATTACTCATCGCGAACGCGGAGGAGCAGACGTGAATGTGAAGGAGAAAACCAGATAACAAATATTAGCAGTCTAAAAATAGAAGGAAATGGCCCGTAGCCCATCCGAAACACACCTGACACCCCTGGGACCCCGTCTAAACACATTGACAAGTTCTATAACCTAACACAGAATCACTCGGGGGCTCGAATCATCAAAATAACCTCTAAAACCATGAATCATACGCCAAAATGCATCAAGATCAAACTTAAACTGTAAGAACTTCTAGAACCGCAATCGAGCGTCCAAACCATACCAAATAAACTCCGATTGGCCTCAAATTGCACACAAGTCACATTTGCCATTACAGACCAATTTCAACTTCCGAAATCGGAATCCAACCCCGATATCAAAAGTCCACCCCCGGTCAAGCTTCTCAAAATCCAACTTTCTCCATTTCAAGACTAATTCAACTACGAACCTCAAATTTACAATCCATACACGCTCGTAAGCCCAAAATTACCCAACGAAGATAAAGGAACTAACGAAACTCCATTCAAAGGTTAAATGTGAAAAAGTCAAACTTAGTTAATTCTTCCAACTTAGAACTTAAATCCTGAAGTTCATTCTTCAAAAATTGATTCTGGATAACTTTAAACCAACACCGACGATTTACGAAAGTAATAATACACCATGCGGAGATACTCGAGCCCCCATAGCACCGAGCAAAGTGCAGATACTCAAAATGACATGTCGGGTCGTTACAGGCTTTCTGTAGGAGATGTGGACTTGTCTGTTGATCCCTCTGCCTCGGGACAACCCGAGGCTAATGCAGGAGAGAAGAAGAAAAGAAAGGCTCCAAGTTTCTCGAGCTCGGAGAAGAAGAAACCAAGGAGAATATTTTCCCACAAGCCAAAGGAGAGTTCTAGCTCTCGAGCACCCGACTCGGTCTTGCTTTATCGACTCAGGGATGAGCCCGAGGAGGATGATATTCTTATGGCGCTAGATCGATCTCCCTTGAATACCGGGTTATTGTTGAATGAGAGATTCATGAGACTGACCTTCCTGAGATTAGAGAATTGGATGAGGAGATCGGAGCCAATACTTCTCGGGATCCCGACCATGCCCTAAAAGAGACACCCTGTGTAATAGACATTCCAGGGTCGCCTTTTTATACCGAGTCTATGATCGAAGAGTCTCAAACGACAAAGGAGAAGTCCAACGAAGGGGCCCTTGGTGCGGACAATCCCCTCCGTTCCTTTTTTTAAGGTGTGGACTCAACTGTCCTTGAAGACTTCTCCGGGTTGGGTGATTTGGAAGTGCCGAGGAAAGAGCCATCTTTGGAGGCCAGTGGGTTGAACTCGAGCGCAAAATTAATGAATCGGTTCCCTTCCTTGAGCATGGATCCCGGCCAAAAGCAATCAATAATCATCACCGTTCGTAGGATGCCCAAAATCTTTCCTCCCCTGTTGGAGTAGCTAGATACCTTCGATTCCTGGTAACCGAAGAAGACTAGGTGAAAATGAATGAGGTGGATACGTCGTGCTTGTTTAATGAAGCACATCAGGCGCTGAACTAGGTAAGGGTCATTACACTCTTTCGTCTTTGGATTTAGTGTTTGACATTTCTCACGCCTTTTCTGTTTTCCTTTATATTTTTGCACGCCTCGGTATTTCATCATGAAAGATTCCTCTAGTACCGAGCTTAGGTCAACCAGCTTGAGGCTGAGGTCAAGGTGCTTGCTGAGAAGAGGGACATGTATAAGCTTCGTAGCGAGCAACGTGAAGAAGAAGCCAGGAGTTTCTGTGCTGAGTCGGATATGGATCAGAAAGCACATGTCGACCTGGTGGAACAGGTAAATATTATTGAAGTTAGTGATGATAATTTAGACATGGAGACTAACGACCAAACCCCGCAGGTCTAGTAGAAGGTTGAAAAGATCGACCAACTCTAGGCCGAGGTCAAGGCCATGGCTGAAGGGTGGAAAGGAAAAATAGACTGATTGGCCTCGGAGAAGGAGACTGCCGGGAAGCAGCTAGCATCAGTGGAGGTCCCACTTTGAGTGACACGAGAGAAGGCCGAAGCACGGGCTCAACGAATCAATGACCTCCACTGTCAACTGGGCTTGGCCATTGCTGAATGGAATTCCCTTGACAAGGAGCTCAAAACAATGAAGTCTGCGTCAGAAATTACCAGGGTCGATGCTGCAGAGATGGTGGCCTAGTACAAGGCTGACGCTGAGGCGGCCCAAGATCGCCTGATAGTCACTATCGAGTACGTAAAGTGGCTATCTCGAAGGGAGGCTCTCGAGGAGGTCCATGCCTTGGGTTTGACCCATCGGCCGAGATCGAAGATGCGAAAAGACTCGAGGTCAAGGCCAAGAAGGTGTATGACCCTGAGGGTGAGGAAGGCTCTGAGGGCTCCGACGAACCCGAGGATGGAAAAGACCCTGACGGCTCTGGTGACGAGGCGGGTTCTAGTAAAGATCAGGCTTAGGTGCCTTAGGGATTTTTCTTTGTTTTTGTATGTTGTTTATTTTGTTGAGGCCATTATCGTTGGCCTTTGTAAAATACTTTTATTGCAATGTTTATAAGGCTTTTTTCCCTTTGGCAATTTTTGGGTTCGTTTCTTTTGGCTTCCCGATTACGGTTTCAAAGTCTTCAAACGCCTTAGCATGGAATAAAACATAGAAATAAGGTTTTGTTCAGAGGTTCGAACAAGACTCATTCTCAATGTAAATGTTTCTTGAATCTTGTGGGGGGCTCGGTATGACCGGAAGCTTTCCCCAAAGTTCTTGTTTAGATGTTTTTAGATTATAGCTTTGTCGAGGGTAGCTTTCTAACTGATTTTGAATTTCTGAAGGCCTTTATGTTTTGATACGGGCTTCGGACGTCTCCGAGCCGTTTCTAGGATGGTCGTAGTCTCTTATGTTTGGGTACTGACTAAAAGGCTTTGCACCTTCGGACTTCGATACTCGAGCCATCCAAACTTATCTTGGATGACAGTCCCTGAGTGGGGGTGGTCGTAGACTTTTAAATTTTGGCACTGCCTAATAGGATTTTGTGCCTCCAAGCTTCAATAGTTCGATTAGTCCGAGTTTTCCTTGGACGAAAATCCTCGAGTGGTGGTGGTCGTAGCCTTTTAAGTTTAGGCACTACCTAATAGGCTTTTGTGCCTCCGTTTCGATAGCCTGAGCCGTTCGAATTTGCCTTAGACGACAATCCCTGAGTGGGGGTGATCTCTTGGAACCGGATAGAGGCGGCCCTTCGGCTCCATGTCCTTAAGGAACAAAATGTAATAGTATTAAGGGGCACAATATGTATCTGCAAGGTAGATACTTTCTTTCATTCTTGTGTGCAATATACAAGATTGTAAGTGAGTACAAGCTTTGTGTTATTGCTTAGGTAGTCTATGTGGGCACGGTGTACTTGACCATTTGGACCTTACAATATATCCTATCCACCGAGCCCATACAGTTCAAGCACAAAGTTTCCTTCCTTGCTAAAATCATTACCCGAGGGTGATGCCCCCCCAGTATTCGAGGTAGACTATCGAGAGTGCTCAGATACTATTTATTCGGCCATCGATTCAGTTCATAACAAGTATTTGATTCTATGTTAGCACGATCTACTGTTGCCTCATTAAAAACCTTGCCGAAAAATCCATTTGGGACAAAACCAGTTGAAGGGAAAAAGTGAGCAACGCGTGCTTTCAGGCCTAACAGCTGCACCATTCCTTGGTCGTACCTTAGAAGTAGTATCATTTTAAGTGGGTCACGTTCCAGTTTTTAGGAAGTGCTCACCATTCCCTACTTCGAGTTTGTATGAACCTTTACCGATAATCTTGATAATTCGATATGGACCTTCCCAGTTCGGTCCCAGCTTCCCTTTGTTTAGGTTCCGGGTATTCAGTGTCACATTTCTTAATACCAAGTCTGCGATGTTGAAGTGCGTAGGTTGGATCTTCGATTGTAATACCTCTCGATCCGTTATTTTTGGTTGGCCAACCGCACGATGGCGGCCTTGCGCCTCTCGTCCAATAGTTCTAGGCTCGTGCTCATGGTCTGACCATTTGACGCTTTAGTCTCATATCGGAACCTAAAACTTGGTTCTCCTACCTAGACCAGTATTAGAGCTTCAGTTCACTAGACCGACGAAAATGGGGTGGCCCCAGTACTAGATTTTGAAGTCGTACGGTACGCCTACATGACTTCGGGCAAAATTTCCTTCTATTTTCCTTTTGCGTCAGTCAGTCTCTTCTTAAGATTTTGAAGTATGGTCTTGTGTGTAGACTCTTCCTGTCTGTTCCCACTTGTGTGGTAGGGTGTTTATAGGATCCTATTGTTCTTATGGTTCTCGATTAATTTGCTCGCCTTACTGCCGATGAACTACTTTCCGTTGTCACAAACGATCTCGACCGGCATTCCGAACCGACGTATTATGTGGTCCCAAATAAAATCAATAACTTCTTTCTCCCTGAATTTCTCAAGTTCATGAGCTTCAACCCACTTAGAAAAATAGCCATTTATAAATAATATAAATTGAGCCATACTGGGTGCCCGTGGCAGAGGACCAACGATGGCCATTCGCCATTTTATGAATTTCCAAGGTGACAAGACCGAATGCAGCAGCTCCCCGGGCTGGTGGATCATCGGCGCGTGCCTCTGATAGCCATCTCATCTCCGTACAAACTCCTTAGCATATTTCTCCATATTGATCCAGTAATAGCCGGCTCTTATTATTTTAAGGACTAACGATTCGCCCCCCAAGTGGTTTCCGAAGGTGCCTTCGTGAACTTCCATCAAAATATATTCGCTGTCTCCCAGCCCCATACATAATGCAATTGGGCCATCAAATGGTCTTCTGAATACAATGTTAACTTCAGACAGGTTGAACCTAGCCGCCTTCGTACGCAGAACTTCTGATTCTTTAGGATCCGAGGGTAGCTTCCCGATCTTTAGGTAATCTTATACTTGTTTCTCCAGTCCTAGGTTAAGCTTGTCGAGTTTTTCTCATCCTACCGATCCATGAGTTGTACGAACGTACCTGAGTTGAACTCATCCTCATCAACAGACGACCCCAAGTTAGCTAGAGTATCGGCTTCGCTGTTTTGATCACAGGGTACGTGTCCTTGAATCGGTGTAGCGTTACTTGTAGTTTATCTAGGTATCTCAAAATTCATTCCTCTTTTACTTCAAACGTCCCATTCACTTGATTCACCACAAGGAAGAAATCACATTTAACATCTATCACTTCGCCCTCCAGAATTTTAGCCAATTCGAGACCTACAATCATGGCCTCATACTCGGCCTCATTGTTAGTCAATTTCACAGTTCTAATAGATTGCCTAACTACGTTACTCGTGGGTGGCTTTAACACGATGTCAAGACCCGACCCTTTTACGTTTGAGGCACCGTCCGTAAAGAGGTTCCATATTCCCGAATAAGTCCCCAAGTTCAGCAACAATTCCCTTTCAACTTCGAATATTAAGGTCGGCATGAAGTCGGCCACGAAGATGGCCAAAATTTGGGATTTGATGGCGTTTCAGGGTTGATATTCAATATCGTACCCACTAATTTCCATAGCACATTTGGCCAATCATCCCGATAGCTCGGGTTTATGCATTATGTTTCTTAACGGGTAAGTACTTACGACATATATGGGATGGTATTTAAAATATGACTTTAACTTTTGGGAGGCGCTTAGCTAAGATAGCGCCAACTTCTCCAGATGAGGATACTAGGTTTATGCCTCGCCCAATGTCCTATTAACATAATAGATAGGAAATTTGGTACCTTCCTCTCCCCGGACTTGCGCCCCACTTACCGCTATCTCGGATACCGCTAAGTACAGGTAAAACTACTCACCTGCCTTCGGAGTATGAAGCAAAGGTGGGATCGAAAAGTACCACTTGAGTTCTTCTAAAGCTTGTTGGCACTCCGGCGTCCACGAGAAGTTATTCTTCTTCTTTAACAACGAGAAGAATCGATGGCTCTTATCAGAGGACCTTGAAATGAACCGACCCAATGCAGCTATGCTCCCGGTTAGCCTTTGAATGACCTTGATATTATCCATGAGGGTTATGTCTTCTATGGCCTTGATCTTGTCAGGATGTATCCCCGATTCGACATCATAAACCCGAGGAACTTTTCGGATCCGACCTAGAATATGCATTTCTCCGGGTCAACTTCATATTGTATTTCTTTAATATGTTGATTGTTTCATGCTAATGTTCCAAATTGTCCTCTGCTCTAAGGGACTTTACTAACATGTATTCAATATAAACCTCCTGATATTTAGCTTAAAGTATATATTTATACATATATATATATATCGCCTCATGTTTTACTCGTGTTTCATGGATTTCCGATTTAAAATGTGTTGATTAATATTAATTCGGTTTTTTTTATGTATAGGAATCATCCGGAAGAAATTGGGGACGAAAGGCGCGTGATTAGAGCCAAAATAGATGAAAAAGATAAAGTTGAATTTTCAGAGCCATAGGCAACGCTCCATGCCACATGTGGCTCCAGAAACATAATGCACAATAAGCCAGCGCCAGGTCTAGCGTGGGGCACTGGGCTAGACACTGGTGACGTGAAAATTGTCTAACTTTGCTGGGGACAAGGTTATTTCGGCCTTACACAACCCCAACTCGTATAAAAAGGGGTTCTAAATCTAACATACTTTGTAGAATAACTCATGTGGGGGTACACACACCACACTTGGAGAAGTCTTCTAACTAGTTTTTATTCTCTTCTCTTCTTTTAATATCATAGTTTGTTTGTTCTAGAGTTGTAGGGTGCTACATGAATGTTGCAGTTTGAAGCTTGAATTGTTCTTATTATTTTATCATATTGGTTTATTTATTCAAACTTGCTCTTACTTATTTGATCTCTTGATCACCAATTGAATACTATCTACGAATCTAGGATTGAACTCGGGAGATGGAATTCTAGATTGCATATAAGATTTAGTAGAGCAAGATCTTGAACTAGAGCTTCAAGAACAAATTTGCGGTTAGGATAGGAATATACCTAATTGCCTTGCTTGGTTATTATACGAGAATTATAAATACGTTCTTTTTAATCCTAATTCCATAGGAATATAGGCGTTAGGTTAGCTTGAGTAGGCGAGCTGTACTTCGGGATAAGGCTACGGGCAATATTAACTCTGTCAACCAATAAACCATATAAATTAATTAGACGATTTAAGTGGAAAACTCAACAGGATTATTATCTAAATCATAGCTTGAGAATATTTTCTCCCTTTGAATTCATCTCTAAGATTGCATACTTGTTCCCTTTAATCTCATAGTTTACTATTATAGATTAGTTTTAGTTAAATATTCGTAATTTGGAAAATCTCTTGAATAGATTAATTGTTTGGGTTTAATTTAGTTGATAGTTAATCACAAGTCCCTGTGGGTATCTAGACTTATAATCCTATATTACTTGTCGACCATGTATACTTGCGTGTGCGTTTGGCCGCAACACCTCCATCGATTTTCCTATTTGTTCTTCGAACGTCTGGTTTATTAGGCGTTGGTAAGTGGAAACATCAATTTTTAATCTGAACGACATTACATTATAACAATAGGTGCCGTATTTAGTGATGAAGGAAGTTTTTTCCTGATCGCTCGGGCCCATCCATACTTGGTTGTACCCGGAATAGGTGCCGAGAAAGTTGAGGATCTCGTTGCCGGTCATCGCATCGATAGTACGATCAATATTTGGCAGAGGAAAAGATTCCATGGGGCATGCCTTGTTCAGGTCTTTATAGTCTACACACATTCTAAATTTATTTCCCTTTTTAGGGACCACTACTACGTCTGCTAGCTAATCCGGGTACTTAACTTCCCGAATGGAGCCTATTTTAAGTAGTTTAGATACCTCGTATTTGATGAATGCGTGATTGAATTAGGACTGAGGCCTCCTCTTTAACCGGGCGAAATGTCATATCTAAGCTCAGTTGGTGAATAGTTATTTCAAGCGGGATCCTTGTCATGTCAAGATGGGACCAAGCGAAACAATCTTTGTTAGCTATAAGGAATTTAATGAGTTTTTTCAAGAGCTCAGGATTTAATCTCGTGCCCAGGTATACCTTCCGATGTGGGAGGTGCTCGATCAGTACGACTTGCTCCAACTCCTCAATCGTTGACTTGGTGGCATCAAAATCGTCAGGGCCTATGAAAGACCTGGGAAGCCCGTAATCGTTGTCCTCACTCGTCTCCTACTTTCCTGGTTCGGTTGGGGCCGGTGTCGGTGATCGCTATTTGGTTTTTTCCTTGGTGACCAAACTCGGGTTTTTTAATGTCAAGAGTGCAGATATCGGGACCACCTCATCAGCCGTGAACATCGTGTTTGCCGTCAGTTGCTCCCATAAACTGTTTTAACTCCTCCTGGTGTGGGGAATTTCAACACCTAGTGTAATGCCGAAGGTACTTCCCTTATGTTGTGATTCCATGGCCTTCCGAAAAAATCATTGTGCCTCATATCTCCCTCGATCACGTAGAACTTTGTTTCCTGAATGGTTCCGGCAGTATTCACCGGTAGGGTTATCTTCCCTTTAGTGGTCTCACATGCCATGCTGAATCCGTTTATAACTCAGACTGTAGGCACAATATGGTCTTGTAGACCCAGTTGTTCTACAACCCTCGATCGGATGATATTGGCCGAGCTACTTGGGTCAATTAACACACGCTTAACTTGAGATTTATTTGTGAGTACAGATATTACAGTGCATCATTGTGTGGTTGCACGAAGCCTTCAGTGTCCTCGTCGTTTAAAGATATTGTTCTTTCTGGCACATTGATATGCTCAAATTACACCTTAAAATAGTGTAAGCGATCGATGTCAATATAGTAACCCAACGAGGTTGGGGTCAAATCCCATAGGGAATAGACGTGAAAAGTTTACTTAAATCGTATTTTCTATTCCGTTAGAGTAACAAGAGTATTGCAATTGATTGTATGATAATTGAGTGAATTAGTAACAAACACGATTGTATAAGATTGTAATTAATTTGGTAAACTAAACCAAGGTTGTGTCCCCTTCAATGAAATGTAATGCTATCGGTGTTAATAGTATATATTTCTAATGGAAGGTCCTTTTGATATGCAAATGATTTCTAAATGACTACCCAATATTTTCCAATAGTTGGGTAGTATTTCCTCTTTATGATTTTTCCAAATAGAAAAGAGTTGCAATTAAGAGTAATCAATTTATTCCAAATAAAATTCACTTATTGCTAAGTGATTCTATTAAACAAGGTTTAAATCCTTGAGTCTTTGATATTTACTTCTACCAAACCCTAACTCACTTTTCCAAGTAAAGAAAGAATATTAAGGCACTTGTTAATGTTTGCAACCACCAACATTAAATGAAGAATGAGAAATAAATATATATAAACCAACCATTATATATATATATATATTCAATGTTAAACACCCATTAACATTACACCCATTTAGGGTCCACAACCTTAGTATTTAAGACTAGCTACACATGCTAAAATACAAAAAAGATGAGAATATTAAATGCCATAAAGCTTACAAAGTGAAAGATTCTTCACTCTCTAAATGCCAAAAGATGGGAATATCAAAACCTTGGAATGTAGCTTCTTTTCCAGACAAGATGCCCCCACAAAACCCTAATAAATCTATTTATAGTGGGCTAAAACTCGGGACCAATTTCAGACAAAAATTCCCTTCCAGGTTAATTATGCGACCGCATATATGTCGCATAACAGACATGCGGTCCGCATTCTCTTCCGTTCCACCGCATCTTTGAAACCCTAGGTTCCAGGTAGTCGTCGCATTTTGGTTATGCGGTCTGCATTGCTGATCTACGACCGCATATTTCCATCGCATTCCTGCTCTCAGCAATTCCTACTGGAGGGTTGCGATCCATTATGCGGCCCGAAAACTTGTTATGCGATCGCATAATGGATCGCATTTCTTTCGCTTGAATTTGGCCAAACAAACTGTTGAACTTTGCGGTTTCCTTGAGCATTATGCGGTCAGCATTTCAGGTTTGCGGTCCGCATATTCAGTCTGCGGTCGCATTTTTCCTTCTTCTTGCCCTTTTGCGGCTTTTTGATTTCATTTCCATGTTTTTGGGTCCTTAAGCCTCATGCACTGCAAAACATCAAAATTACCTAAGTATAAAAGACTATTGCATTTAAAACGAGCTAAAATCTAAGCAATTGGTATTAAATGTGTCGAAGTTCTCCGGCACATCAACACCCCCAACTTAAACTCTTGCTTGTCCTCAAGCAACTAAAACAACACTATCCTATTATAGTCTCCCACTAAACGACATGAAACAATAGTGACCGTGGACGGTGTTAATCGTCAGCATTACAAGCATGCACTTTCGTTTATTTACCTTTCCTGAAAAATCATTGTTATTTACAAAGAAACTAATCAACTTGTGAACTTTGAGCCTCGACCAATTTGACAAAATGTTATTCTCAGCTGAGTGCACTTGCATTCGACTTCAAGAACTCAATTTCTGTTAAACCTCACAGTTCATGTGCCCTCACTAGAAAGAAGGTCCCAAACTCACAATATTTACAATGACAACAAAAGGGACAAAGTCAAAAAGACACTCACTCTCCCAACGAGTTTCAAGTGTTACAACACATCATGCCATAAGCTTGCCCTTATTTAATTCGTCGCATATTCAAGAACATTCGGGTGGAGATCCCATAAGTACTTTTTAAGCTTGTAATGTAGGTTTAGGAAAGGGTCGGATAAACATTTGGGATACAAGTGACTACACCCTCCTTGAACACTACTCACATTTTTCTTTCTTGTTGCACTTTGTTTCTTTTCAAACCACATAACCCTCATTGGCTCCTAGTTACCAACATAGAACCACCTTAAATACCTCTCTAATTTTCATCAAGACTCCATATTTATATATGTACATATATCTCATTTTCTTTTATTTTTCTCTTTTTTTTGTTTTTTTTATTTTTCTTTTGGAGCTTGAATAATTTCATGTGTATTTTGAGGTATACGTTCCTACTCTCAATGTACAACCTTATCAATTTTCACTTGATACCACACCCCCAACTTAGGCTTTTAGCCTCATTCTAATTTGTTCAAGGAGGGACGGGTTCAAAGAAGGAATTATTTCACAAAAGGGGTAAGGTTTATAATGAGGTGGCTAAGAAAAGGTTAAAGACTCAATTGGGGTGACTAGTGATAATATTTATACAATGGGTAGCTTGATAATATCTCCAACAAAATGTAATTATCATTAGCATCGAAAGACCAACTGGGCAAGTTCTAGATGACAGAAGTAAACACAAGAATTATTTACACAAAGACTAACACACATGGCACATGAACTGTTTGACTCACTAGCTCTCGAGCCAACACTTGGAAACTTTGAGCTTTCATCATATTACATGCATAATTCTAAGTAAACATAGAGTCAAAGACGAGCCTCAAGTTCAAACAGATGATTAACCATAAAATATTTTTTGTGTTTTTTATATCAACGGAAAGGTACATGTTATTTACAGACATACATGCTTGAAACTAGACAATTACACCAAATCGGTAAAAATGTTTCATCCTACTGCCATGGTTCTACTATTACACCCTTGGAAAAGAACCCATCAAAGAAAAACCAAGGGGAATTCATTGCTAATTACTATCTAATTCATGCAACTATCTAATTGTTTTTGTTTTTTTATATCTACAAAGATAACACAAAAATATACAAGAGTTATTTTCTTATATATAAAAATATGTACAAGAATTACAACTTACAAAAAGTCATACAAGGCTATCCCACCCCCAACTGAAAAGCATGCATTGTCCCCAATGCATAAGAATTGTAAAACAGAGTTAAGGGGCTCCCTGGGGCGCACTAAGCGCTATGGGAGTCAGAAGCCTGATGAATGGTGGTGGGGTCACCCTCAGACATTGAAGCTGGGGCTGATGAGATCTCAGCCTGAGGAGTGACTTCCACTGATGGAGGAGGGATCTCCAACTACCCTGACACTGGAATAGGGGCCTGTGAGCTGCTAGCCTCGCCTAATGGTAGCTGAGTGGTCGGTGGATCGGTGTGGGCGACCATATCTGCTAGCGAGTGTGCTATCGCCTGCTGTACAACTACTTTTTCTTATTCTCCTTCTGCAGCAGTAGTGATAGCAACCTGCTTACCTTTGTCATGAGGACCCTCATCCTCATCGGACCATGACTCCTTATCAATCTCCTCCTCAGCTGACTCCCCATCCTCGTACTCTGCAGAGTGTCTGGATTCTTCCCCATAAGGGATGTCAATGTGTGTAGGGGGAGCTGGAGTCTGGGAAGCCCCGACAGTCTGTGGCTCGGGGGCTATCATCAATGTGGAGAAGTCAAGATCTAACCCAGCAACGGATGTGCCAACTCCCTGCTCGCATTCCTTTTGCATGAAGGAGGATAGATCAAACTCCAAGTTTTGCATTTTGTGGAGCTCAGTCTTCATTGTGTCAACATCTTCACGAAGCTTTGGCAGGCCTCCAACCTCACCCCGCTCTACGTTTTCAAGCCTCACCTCAATCCGCTTGAGGCGATCCTCATAAGATGAATGCTACTGTTGGAGTGCTGTCACTAAGAACTGGATAGTAGTCAAGACATGACTGATCAGTGTGGGGAGGTCCTTCAGAAGCCGTTCTACCTTAGCATTTGTATGCTGAGTTAAGAGACCTAGCCTCGAAAGGGGTGGCAGTGCGGCAGAAGGCTGGGCAATGGTGGCCTGAGAGGTGGGATGTGGAGTGGCAGTGGATGCCATTGTGGCCTAAGGAGAGACAAGTGTCTGAGAGTCTGAGATGTCTGTATTAGTAGGAGTTGGGATATGAACCTCTGGAGGAGCAGCAGCTACCTGTGGCACCGTGTCACTAATGCGCGTGATATCAATATCCTTCAGCGCTTTTATCGTCTTGTCATAGTGTGGCAATGATGGGACTTCCACAGCCTTACATATGGCTGTGATCAAGCACGAGATTGGAAGTGACGTGGTTGTCTGGTTGGCCTGGACCCCTAACTCTCGGAAGATAATGTCACCCACATCAATCTTGATCGCGGTCATAATGCATGCAATGATAAGAGCTTTCTCAATGTTTATATCAGTTTCATTCCTGGATGGGATCAAGTGAGAGGTGACAAATCTGAGCCAGAACCTACCCTCTCGTGTGAGATCTTCCTTAAAAATTTTGTGCATAGGGTCAATCCAAGCTGGGGTCCCCATGGCTATCACTGAGGCTATCCAGGCATGCTCACTATCTCTGTTGTCTCATTTGGCTTCGTACTCAGCTGTGCCCAGACTCCAGTTTGAAAAATATAGATCATTTATAGTGCCCTTGTAACAGAGCACTAGCTTCCCCCGAACCAAGACAGTCCCACTGAATACTTTGTTGCGCTTGTGATAAGGTGTTCTAGAAGCTCTATAGGATGCGTAAAACTTTTGCACCAATGTTTCATTGAAATCATTAGGAACCTCAGTGAAGCATTCCTAGTTTCTTGCTCTGATGTTCTCCAATATGTGAGGGTACTGCTCCTGTAGCCCATTCAGATTCAATTGTCTCTCCTCAAGGATTTTTCGTTTTTAGCCCTTCTTTATACAGGCTCATCGAGCCTGTGACCCCAAAACGGAGTTGGAAATCATCTCCTCTTTTTCTTCTTGCCTCAACCTGTAAGTCGACTGATGGAAAAGTCTCCTCCCAATCAGACTGGGAGGGTTGTTCAACAACATGTCGGGATGGTTCCGGTCTCGAACGCTTGGCTTGTTGTGCTTGTTGGCCGGTGGAGGCCCTTTTTTAGTAGCAATAGCTTTCTTGGGAGCCATATCTGCAAAGAACCTAAGTGTGAGCGACATAGCAGACATAAGCGAAAAATGTTGCAAAGAAAGTCAAAAATGTGATGGGTTATGCGGTCGCATAACCACTATGCGGACCGCAAACCTGTCGCAAAATGTCTGTCTACAGAAGGGAGTCAAGTATGCGATAGGTTATGCGATCTCATATCCATTATGCGGTTCGCATAACCATCACCAAACTATGCACTTGGAAGAGTTATCACAATCTGCGATCGCAAAATCAGTCGCAAACAACATGTTACATCAGGCTAGAAACTGTCTAAGTATGCGGTGGCTTTGCAGTCCGCATATTACTTATGCGATCGCAAAAGCCTCTGCATTTTGTCATCACCTCAAGTCACCTAAGGTTTCATATGCGACAATTATGCAGACCGTAAATTGACTTTGCAGGCTGCAAAATTCATCGTCCCCACATTTTCCTTCTACCCCAACAATGGTGGCCCTAATTTCATTACCCAACAAGTTCGAACCTAACCAACTATGCAAGAATCCCCATTACTAGCAGATAACTCCAAGGAACAGAGAGGAAGAGACAACAAATATAACGAGAACAACACAAAACAAAATTAAAAACTAAAAATAACAGAGATGAAGTAGGGAAGGAGGAACATACCAGAATTAGATGAATGAGAAGAAATCAAGGAGATGAATTCAAGCAAATGTGATCTTTGTTCACTCGACTAATTGCAAACTAGCCGTCTTCCTCATCTTATTTTCTTTTTGTTTTTTGTTTTGTTTTTGTTTAACTGTGAAGTGTGTGCGTGGGAGTGCTGGTGTGAAAATGAAAGGGGTTATGCGAAGGGGGTATAGGTCTTTTACCTGTAGAGAATGCGGTGAGTAACTGACCACATAACACATTATGCGACCGTATAAGTGTTATGCGGTAGTTCAGCTCAGGTCGCTCACATTCAAGATGCGGTGCACCTTTGCGATCGCATATTGGATATGAGGTCCGCAAAGTGCACCTCTTCGCCGCATTTCAGCCACCAATTTTTGCTCAAAATTCTGCCCAGGTATGCAATCACTATGCGGTCCGCATAGTCAAAAATGCGACCACATACGTGTAGCAAACTTCCCATGGTGACTTTTCTTCCATTTCATTCGCAATTTCACCCTGTTTTATGACCTTTTGGATCATCTGCACTCTAACACACACTTTAAATTGCTCAATTTAATCTATCTCACAAAAATAAAAATAAAATATTATAGGACAAAAAGGATGTTACCACACATGGGTTGCCTCCCATGAAGCGCTTGATTTAATGTCGGGGCACGACGAAGTTGGCCCCTCTTTGGGTTATATCATTGGTCGGGCATGGACCATCTTTGAGAGCCAACTGTTCAACCAAGTGTTTTTCTCCATCTGTACCCAAGTAGTGCTTGACTCACTGTCCATTCACTTGGAATGTTCGGAGCCCATCCTCCGATTCTAATTCCACAGATCCAAAAGAGGAGACATCTACCACCTCGAACGGACCGGACCACTTTGATTTGAGTTTTCCCGGAAACAATTTGAGCCTTGAATTGAAGAGCAAAACCAAGTCCCCCGACTTGAACTCCCTTTTCAAGATCTTTTTGTCGTGGACGAACTTCATCCTTTCTTTGTACATAGCTGCACTCTCATATGCATGGAAATGGAATTCTTCCATTTCATTAAGTTGTGTTAACCTCAAATTTGCAGCTTCAGCCCAGTCCAGGTTCAACCATTTTAAAGCCCACATGGCTTTGTGCTCCAGCTCTACGGGTAGATGACAGGCCTTGCCGAAGACTAACCGGTAAGGAGAAGTGTCAATAGGGGTCTTGTACATTGTGCGGTATTCCCACAACGCATCATCTAGATTCCTTGACCAGTCGGTCATGTTTGCATTAAAAGTCTTTGCTAGAATATTCTTTATCTCCCGGTTAGAAAATTCAACTTGGCCACTTGACTGAGGATGATATGGTGTGGCCACCTTATGCTTGACGCCATATTTATCCAGTAGCCCCGTGAAAGCCTTGTTACAGAAATGAGACCCACCATCACTTAAAATGGCTCTAGGAGTGCCAAACTGTGTGACTATGTTTTTCTTTAAGAATGCAGTCACACTCCTTGCCTCATTGTTCGGTAAGGAAATTGCTTCAACCCATTAGGTCACATAGTCCACTGTTACCAAGATGTATTTCATACCACATCAGCTTACAAAGGGGCCCATAAATTCAATGCCCCACACATCAAAGATATCGACCTGCATCACACAGTGCATTGGTATTTCATGCCTCTTAGAGATTGATCCTTGGCTCTAACATTGGTCACAAGCCTTGACCATTTGATTGGAATCATGTTAAATCGACGGCCAATAATAGCCACATTCAAGTACCTTCGCCGCCATTCGATTACCCCCATGATGACCCCCAACCGGTGAGTCGTGGAATGCCTTTAGAATTGGCATAATCTCCTCTTCTGGAACACACCTCCTAATGAGTTTATCAGCACAAATGTAGAACAAGAATGGTTCTTCCCAGTAGTATTGCCGACACTCTCTAAAAAACTTTTTCTTCTGGTAAGCTTCCAATCCATTCGGAATGAGGTCACCAACCAAGTAGTTAGCAATATTGGCGTACCAAGGAGTAGATGAAGAAGACAATGCCAAGATGTGCTCATCAGGAAAGGCATCATTGATATCAAGAATTTCCTTTGGTCGTCCGTCTTCGTCAAGCCAAGAGAGATGATCCGCCATTTGGTTTTTTGTGCCCTTGCGATCCTTGACCTCAAAGTCAAATTCATGCAATAAGAGGACCCACCGGATTAACCTTGGTTTGGCATCATTCTTCACCATGAGATAGCGAAGAGCGGCATGATCGGTGTAGACCACCACCTTAGACCCCAACAAATAAGCTCGTAATTTTTCAAAGGCATATACAATGGCAAGCAGCTCTTGCTCTGTCACAGTATAATTCACTTGCGCAACATTGAGCGTCTTGCTTGCATGGTAGATAGGATGGAGAACCTTGTGATGCCGTTGACCCAGAACTACTCCAATAGCTACACCACTGGCGTCACACATGAGCTCAAATGGAAGAGACCAATTCGGTGTGACAATAACGGGTGCCGTGGTGAGCTTCTCTTTTAGTTCCTCAAATGCCTTAAGGCACTTTTCATCAAACACAAACTTGGCGTCTTTTTCAAGGAGCTTGCACATAGGATTTTCAATTTTAGAGAAGTCCTTGATAAAGCACCGATAGAATCCGGTATGCCCTAAGAAGCTTCGGACACCTTTTACCGAGGTTGGTGGAGGAAGTTTGGAGATCATTTCAATTTTTTCTCGATCCACCTCTATGCCATCTTTTGAAATTTTGTGGCCCAAGACAATGCCTTCATCCACCACGAAGTGGCATTTCTCCCAGTTTAGCACAAGGTTGGTCTTCTCACATCTCTTTAGCACTTGTCTAAGATTGTCAAGACAATGCTCAAAAGATTCACCTACAACCGAAAAGTTATCCATGAACACCTCTAGGAAATATTCCACCATGTCGGAGAATATGGACATCATGCATCTTTGGAAGGTAGACGGAGCATTGCTCAAACCAAACGGCATCCGGCTAAAGGCAAAAGTTCCATATGGGAAAGTGAATGTTATTTTCTCTTGGTCCTCCAATGTTATGGTGATTTGGTTGTATCCGGAATACCCATCAAGGAAGAAATAGAATGACCTTCCCGCTAGCCGATCAAGCATTTTATCAATAAAAGACATAGGGAAATGGTCTTTGCACGTGGCACTGTTGAGCTTCCGATAGTCCATGCACACTCTCCACCCGGTGACCGTCCGTGTTGGGATGAGCTCATTCTTTTCATTGTGGATTACTGTCATGACTCCCTTCTTTGGTACACATTGTACCGGACTCACCCAAAAACTATCCGCAATGGGGTAGACAACCCTGACATCCAGCCATTTGATTATCTCTTTCTTGACCACCTCTTGCATCGATGGATTCAATCTCATTTGGTGTTCAAAACTCGGCTTGCTTCCTTCCTCCAATTTGATTTTATGCTCACAAATTCCGGCGGGAATTCCTTGGATGTCTGCTATTGTCCATCCAATTTCTTGTCGGTGTTCCCGCAAGACATTCAACAATTTACCTACCAGCACATCATCCAACAAAGAGGAAATGATTACGGGTAAAGTATCATTAGAGCCAAGAAATTTATACCTCAAATGTGATGGAAGTGGCTTGAGCTCAAGTTGTGGTGGCTCAATGATGGAAGGCTTTGCGGGAGGAGTGGCTCTATTTTTTAAGTCAAGAGAGAGCTTCTTCGATGCATGAGTGTAGGACCCCCGTCCTTCCAATGCATTCACGACTTCTACATACCCCTCCATGTCTTCACCATCAAAATTAACCAATATTGACGCCAAGGCCTCACCGAGGCACTCTTCCTCCATATTCATGTCATCATCAACAACATCTATGACCGAGATCCCTTCATACACATTCGGCAACTTCAAACCCTTACTAGCTTGGAAAGTGACTTCCTCATCATTCACTCGGAACTTGATCTCATTTCGTTCCGAGTCCATCAAAGCTCTTCCCGTAGCAAGGAATGGTCTTCCTAATATGATAGGAATTTCCTTGTCAACCGCACAATCAAGGATAACAAAGTCGGCCAGGAGATGGAACTTCCCCACTTTCACTAAGACATCATCAACTATACCCACGAGTCTCTTGATTGAGCGGTCGGCCATTTGCAATCTCATACTCGTAGGTCTTGGCAAACCCAATCCCGCTTTCTTGTAAATAGCAAGAGGCATCAAATTTATGCAAGCCCATTATCACATAGTGCTCTTGCAAAATCTCTCAACCCGATAGTACATGGGATGGTGAATGCTCCTGGGTCTTCCTTCTTCTCAACGGTTGTCGTAGTAATAATAGAACTAACCCGACGAGTCATACTCACCACTTCATTCTTGGTAGATCTCTTCTTGGTCATCAAGTCCTTTAAGTATTTGGCAAATCCCGGCATCTCTTGGAAAGCTTCCAAGAATGGGATGTTCACCGACAATTGCTTCAACATATCATAAAACTTCTCGAGCTTGCTATCATCTACCCTTCTTGCAAGCCTTTGAAGGAATAGAGGAGTAGGTCGAGGAATCGGTGGAGGATCTTTTGGGGTCTCCTTCACTTTTTCCTTGACCTTTTCATGCTTTGATTCTTGGATTTTCACCTTTTGGGAGGGCTTCTCACTTTCAAAAAAACAACCGGCACTTCAACTTGTGCCTCAACTTCGTGCTCAAGATCATCTGCCTCAACTACTTGTTCACTTTCATCTTGAAGGACTTTCCCGCTTCTAGTGGTAATATCCATGCAATGAGAAGATGGACCGCTTACATTCCCTTTGGGGTTGACAATTGTATCACTTGGAAGAGTACCTTTGAGCTTTGGATTTTGTTCTCTTGACAAGTCTCTCATTTGCATTTCAAGCTTTTGTATAGAGGCGGTATGTGACCCCACGACTTCGGACATGTTCTTCATTGTAGCATCACCTCTCTCTTGAGTTTGCAAGATCTTTTCAAGCATTCCTTCCAACTTGGATTCATTTGAAGGCCCCTCCTTATAATATTGCCCCTTCGGTGGAACATAGGGGTTGGAACTCCGATTGGCATAATTGCTATTGTTGTTGTTCCAATTACCTTGACTCGACCCACCTTGATCAATGCGCCAATTTTGTTGGCCTTGCCCTTGCGGGTTTGGCCTCCATTTATTTTGTTGGCGATACCCACCTTGAGAATTATGAACATAGTTGGTTCTTCAAACTCTTTATTTCCCGTTGGTTGCATGTCTTCCACAAAATTTACCTTTTTCGTTTGATTCTCCGTGAACATCTTTTTCAACACATCAATGTTTGTGGCAAGCCCGTCAATCAATTGGTCTCTCTCTTGATTTTATTTGATGATGTTGGTGAGAGAGGGAGTACCATAGGAAATTCCACCACTAGCATCTTCAGAGTGCCATACTTGATTGTGTTTGACCATTTTGTCTAGAATCTGAGTAATCCTAGGAAATGACTTGTCCATGAAAGATCCGTCTGCTGCGTTTTTGGCTATGGACTGCGACAATGGGTCTAAACCCATGTAAAATTTCTCCATAAAAATAGTATCAGGAAAACCATGGTTCGGTGACCTCACCAAGTATAACTTGAATTGATCCCACGCTTCATGTAAATTCTCTCCTGGTAGTTACTTGAAGAAGAAGATTTTATCTCTAAGCTCATACTTCTTGCTTTGTGGGAACCATTTGGACAAGAAGGCACTGACAAGTTCGGGCCAAGAAGTGATATATTGAGGAGGTAGATTTTGAATCCACTTTCTCGCCTCTCCGGTCAATGAATATTTCAACACCCGTAATCTCAAGGCATCATATATCACATTGTTCTGTTTATGCATGGCGCACACACCCAAGAAATTCCTAAGGTGTTGCGTTGGATCATTATCTGTAGAGTTCCTAAACAATCCTTCTGCCTTAAGCATTATGATTAACCCGTGCTCTACTTTGAATTTGGCAGCTTCAACCCGTGGAGGGAGAATAGTGTTGGTGTCATCAATGTATTCCTCAATGTTCACAAAGGGGTTTTCCTCTTCATCATAATCGGCATTGTCCATTTTCACCTAACACACCAAGCAAAGTGAGCAAAGTGTGATGGAATAGAAAATATGTAAAGTAAAGTGCACACTACTTAGTAATTTCAAAACTGTATTCCCCGGCAACGGCGCCAAAATTTGATACGTTCAAATTACACCTTAAAATAGTGTAAGCGATCGATGTCAAATATAGTAACCCAACGAGGTTGGGGTCAAATCCAACAGGGAATAGGCGTGAAAAGTTTACTTGAGTAGTGTGAAGCTTAACCTAAATCGTATTTCCATTTTGTTAGAGTAACAAGAGTATTGCAATTGATTGTATGATAATTGAGTGAATTAGTAACAAACACGATTGTATAAGATTATAATTAATTTGGTAAACTAAACCAAGGTTGTGTACCCTTCAATAAAATGTAATGCTATCAGTGTTAATATGATATATTTCTAATGGAAGGTCCTTTTGATATGCAAATAATTTCTAAATGACTACTCAATATTTTCCAATAGTTGGGTAGTATTTTTTCTTTATGATTTTTCCAAATAGAAAAGAGTTGCAATTAAGAGTAATCAATTTATGCCAAATAACACCCACTTTTTCCTAAGCAATTCTTTTAAACAAGGTTTAAAGCCTTGAGTCTTTGATATTTACTTCTACCAAGCCCTAACTCACTTTTCCAAGTAAAGAAAGAATATAATGGCACTTGTTAATGTTTGCAACCACAAACAATAAATGAAGAATGAGAAATAAATATATATCAACCAACCATTATATATATATTCAATGTTAAACACCCATTAACATTACACCCTTTTAGGGTCCACAACCTTAGTATTTAAGACTAGCTACACATGCTAAAATACAAGAAGATGAGAATATTAAATGCCATAAAGCTTACAAAGTGCAATATTATTCACTCTCTAAATGCCAAAAGATGGGAATATCAAAACCTTGGAATGTAGCTTCTTTTTCAGACAAGATGCCCCCACAAAACCTCAATAAATAGTGGGCTAAAACTTAGGACCAATTTCAGACAAAAATGCCCTTCAAGGTTAATTATGCGACCGCATATATGCCGCATAACAGAAATGTGGTCCGCATTCTCTTCTGTTCCACTGCATCTTCTAAACCCTAGGTTTCAGGTAGTCATCGCATTTTGGTTATGCGCTCCGCATTGTTGATCTGCGACCGCATATTTCCATCGCATTTCTGCTCTCAGCAATTCCTACTGGAGGGTTGCGATCCATTATGCGGCCCGCAAACTTATTATGCGATCGCATAATGGACACTATTACTTTCTCTTGAATTTTGCCAAATAAACTATTGAACTTTGTGGTTCCCTTGAGCATTATGGGGTCAGCATTTTAGTTTTGCGGTCCACATATTCAGTCTGCGGTCGCATTTTTCCTTCTTCTTTCCCTTTTGCGGCTTTTTGATTTCATTTCCATGTTTTTGGGTCCTCAATCCTCATGCACTGCAAAACATCAAAAGTTTATAAGTATAAAAGACTATTGCATTTAAAACGAGCTAAAATGTAAGCAATTGGTATTAAATGTGCCGAGATTCTTCGGCACATCACATATCATCTCGATTCCTTTTTCCCTCTTGACAGATACTTTGGTGTGGTTTAACATTGGCCCCTAGGGGACGGCAACCCCACTAATGATCATGTTTATGACGTGCTGAAGTTCCTCTTGCTTGATCTACTTGTTGGATTCATTCATGAAGTGATTTTTGGCTCAATCACTCAGAAACCCTCGGAGGTGTTCGTTGTTAAATAACCGGGCTACTTCCTCTCTTAGTTGTCAGCATTCTTCCGTTCTGTGGCCGTGAGTGCCATGATATTTACACATTAGGTTGGTGTCCCATTGGGAAGGATCAGACTTCAATGGTCGAGGCCACGTTGTATTATTGATACGTCCGATGGCTGATACGATTGCAACAACGTCGACGTTGAAGTTGTACTCCGATAACTTTGGTGCTTCGTTAGACCCGATGGGTCTGACCTCGGTTCCTCCTTCTTTCACTTCTTACATTGTTGCGCCTAGAACCATTACCCGTTCTATCTAAATTATACGGATACCAATCTCTATTCGAACTTGGTTCACGATCAATTTCTCTCTTGGATCTGTCACCAGCTCTGGCGGGATAAACGAACCTGGAAAGTGCCCCGAGCGAATCATCTTTGACCCTGATTTTTGATTGGTACCAGCTATGGATGTCGTCCGAAGTCACTATCGGGTATTCAATCAGATTTCGCTTCAATTGCTGTGAAGCCAATGAGCTTCAAGGATTGAGTCCTTAGGTGAAGGCCTGAAAGCCCAATCATCTGCGACCGGAGGCAGATCCATCCGTTCTATATGAAACCTCGATATGAATTACCTGAGCATCTCGTTATCTCTTTGCTTTACCTTGAAAAGGTCTGATTTCCTGGTCTCGACCTTGATGTCCCTGGCATGCGCTTTTACAAAGGCGTCCGCGAGCTTAGCAAATGAGTCAATAGAATTAGGGGGTAAGTTGTGACACCATATCATAACTCCTTTTGACAAGGTCTCTCCGAACGTTTTAAACAGAACATGTTTGATTTTTATCATCTTCTAAGTCATTTCCTTTTATGGAACACGTATAAGAGGTCACATTCTTGATGGGATCGGTTGTCCCATTATACTTTGAAATTTCAGGCATACGGAACTTTTTTGGGATTGGATTCGGAGATGGGCTCGGAGGGAAAGGTTTTTGGACAAATATTTTGGAATCCAGGTCCTTCAGTATCGGTGGCGCTCCCAAGATTTGGTCAACCCTGGAGTTATAGGTCTCCACTTTTTTGTCATTGGCTTCAATATTCTTTTCTCCCGATTCCACCCGCTTAATCAGTTCCTCGAGCATCTTTGTTATCTCGGGGTTGGTCCCGAGTTCTGCTTCACCTAGCATTTCCTAGTTGGTTCATTTCTGTGGGCATTTTCTTGGGACGATTCAGGCTCATCTCTACTGGGGGCTCGACTTTGGTTCTGTAACTAGTCTATCGTTATTTGTTAAGCCTGTAACATTTTGAAGATCACGCGCAAGTTAATCCCGTCACCTTCGTCGTCGTGTGTACTCCGAGCTATCGAGTAGGCTCCCCCAAGAATACCATTTTTCAGGGTCAGTAGGCAGGTTCGGTTTGATAGCCACGTGTGAGTTAGCATCGATCGGATTAGCGACCGTGACTCCACTGGGGTCAGCAGAGGATATCTCGTTGCTGGGTACCATGCTGTTATTTTTACCATGGTGGTCAGACTCGGCATCCATGTTCAAATGGGAAAATTGGGAGTTGACATTTTTAATCTGGCCTGAAATTAAAAGCTCAAAGAGCAAGCATAAAATAGAGCGTGTTATGGAATTTTGTATCAAATTTCTACAATTATCTTAGCCCCGCACGGTGGGCGTCAGACTGTTTATCCTCCAAAATGGATAACAATTAAATTTGTATGTGGTTTTAAGGATACATGGATTAATTCAATACAAACAATAAATTGTGTTAGATTAAACAGATAAAGGACGTAATAGACTGTCAAACCACTTAAGGAGGGTGATTCTGGACTAATAACAACCTTAATGAGATGTCTACCCTTGATCCCGGACTCACAATAATGAAGACCTGAAGAACAAGAGTAAGAACTTTGAATAACAGAGAAAATAAGAGTGTATTACTTTGATATGTGTGTTACTGTATATTTAATGATAATCAAATCCCCCTTTATATAATATGGAGTTTTACCCTAAGTGCAATTCTATAAAAGGTATAAAATCTTGTGTTTAATCAATCACCGGTTCTATGCCGATACGTGCTAAGATCCACGCCGTGATATCCGGCTGATCACAAACATCACATCCTTTTGTTGGTCGTGATCGGTTACCTGGTAGTGCACTCCGAGGCCTTTGGGATTCAAACCAAACTCGGGGTCATGGCCCCGATACTCCTGAGGCCGAGCGTTTTTCCCTGACCCTGGCTCATGGGGCTTTTGGTCTCGATTCTGGTTCCTCTTCGTTACACCTCTTGCTCCGTTTTCTTCATCAGAAGACGACGCGTCTCATGCGCTCGATTTTAACCGTATACAAAAAGTGTAACGACCCTGCCGGTCGTTCCTTGAGATTTATCTTATTTTCCTTGTTTCTGATTTATCATGTGTTGCTTAGCGTAATATTTTTGTGTAGGGTCGGTTGGTTAGGGTTCGGAAGGGTAGTGGTGAGAAATGAGACACATAGTCTCTTAAGTTGGCCTTATGGTTAGAAAAGTCAACCGAAAGTTGATTATTAGTTAAACGACCCCGGAATGTGGATTTTGAAGACTGGAATAGAATTTGGCTTGAATTGGCAAAATAGAGTTTTTGGCAATTTTCGGTCGCTAGTGAAAATTTAACTATCGGGGTCGGAATGGAATTTCAGGAGTTGGTACAGGTTTGTAATGTCATTTTGGTTGTGTGTGAAAATTTTCAGGTCAATTGGACGTGGTTTGGATGGTTTCGGCATAGTTGGTGAAATTTGGAAGTTTCTAAGTTCTTAGGCTTGAATCCGAGGTGGATTTGGTGTTTTGGCGTTGTTTTGGGTGTTTCGAAGGCTCGACTAAGTTTGAATAAGGTTATGGGATGTGTTGGCATGTTCGGTTGAGGTCCCGGGGGCCTCGGTTGAGTTTTGAGGGTGTTAACGGACCAATTCTTAGCTTAAAACTTCGCATATTTTCTAGAGTTGTTGCAGAAGAATTTTGTTCTATGCATTCACGGGTGGAGGGCTGCATTCCCGAAGAGTAAATGAGGGAGCTAAGGATTTCGTTCGATGCGTTCGCGAAGAGGAGGACGCGAATGCAAAGTTTTGGGTGAAGCGTTCTTCACGTTCGCATTCTGGGGCCCTTGTTCGCGAAGGGTAGTTGGCCGCTGGGGGACCCCAAATATTTGGTCTACGCGTTCGCGTTTGTGATACACGTTTGCATAGCTTGAGGCTGATAGGCATCGCGTTCGCGTGAGGGGAGACTCGTTCGCGTAGTGTAAATAGAGGGGTAAGTTGGATTGTTCTATGCGAACGCGTGCGTATGGCCGCGTTCGCGAAGGGTGAATAACTGGGCAGAAAGCTTTTAATTCAAAAATGAGGGTTAAAGTCCAAAACTTCAAAAGCCATTAGAGAGCTCGGGAGAAGGTGAAGTTTGAGTGGAGTGATCATGGTAAGTATTCTTCACTCATATATGGTTTTAATTCCATGATTTAGTATTGAATTTCATCCTTTAATTTGAGTAACCGGAGTGGAAATTGGGGGGAAATGAAAGAACAATTTCGGGATTTGAATGGGAATTTGAGGTCTGATTTTGATGTTCTTGGTATGTATAGACTCGTGGGAGGATAAGGAATCTAGTTTTGTGATTTTTATTGAATTCCGAGATGTGGGCCCAGGGGTCGAGTTTGGCCAATTTCGGAATTTTTGGTTGAATTTGATAATTTTCGAGTGGGCTTCATTCCTTAGCCTATATTAATGATATAAATCTGATTTTTGGTTAGATTTGGAGCAATCAGAGGCCGAGTCTAGAGGAAAAGGCATTGTAGTCTAGGAGTTTAGCCGGTTTGAGGTAAGTAACATTTCCAAACTTGATTCTGAGGGTTTGAAACCCCGAACTGAATGCTATATGATTATAATTAAGGTGACCGCACATGCCAAGTGACGGGCGTGCGGGTGTGCACCATGTGATTGTTGCCTGGCTCATCCCATGGCACCGTCTAGTAGCTATTATGGATTGATAATCGTACTTTTATTAATGTGGTTAATGTGAACATGCTAGAAATCATGCTAAGTATTATGTTAAGCCTTCACGCCGATATTGTTGAGACCTGAGTGGTCATTTATTGTTGTCTTCTCATGTGTTTTATTGATGTTACATACTCAGTCCTGTCATAGAATATCATATCATGCCTTAGTCTCGGTAATTGTTAATTTTGTACATTTATCATTGTATCGGGCTAGTTCATGCAACTGTGAGCTAATGTGAGCGAGACTGAAGAGTGATGACTGAGTGAGGTCGAGAGCCTGTTATTGAGAGACGGTTTTGAGATCAGACTGCACATCGCAACAAGATATTGATTATTCCTTTTTTGGCTGGTTATAGCGTTTGGGCTAATAGGAGCCCCTCCGGAGTCTTTACACCCCCAGTAAGCGCATTGATATTGGATGGATGGATCTTCCCTGGACATGGATCTTGTTCGAAGTTGATGATATATGAGGGATGGATCATCCCTGGACATGGATCTTGTTCGAGTGTTGTATTCCGTAGATGGATCTTATTCGTGAGGCTGGATTGGACTTTCCTTAGTACTGACTGACCATGGTCACCGGTGTTTATGCATATTACGGGATGGATCTTCCTTGGGCCTGAGAGCCATATACAGTATTGAGTGGACTTTCGTGTGAGAGTTGTGAGCACTTTGTGCATTTCCACACTATTGATATATTGATATGTAGAGTATACTGAGTTGTACATGGGATACTGATCATACCTGACGTATTCTGTTTCCATTATCTGATAAAACTGTGAACATGTCTAAATTATGTATGTTGTCTTATTATAATTGCTGAGGTTTAGTCCGTCACTACCACTCAGCCCATAGTTTGGGTTCGTTACTTCTGATTGGTGTACTCATGTTACGCCCTTCACCTTGTGTGCAGATCCAGGTATATCGAGACCCGGTAGTGGTTGCTGATTGGATGTCAGAGTTCCTTTCGGAGTCTTCAAGGTATCAGCTGGCGATCGTAGCCTCGTTATTACCCTGTCGCATTTTTGTTATTTCAGAATATGTTGTCTACTTTTAGTACTTCGACATTTAATTTTTAGTAGATCATAACTCGGTGACACTAGTTCTGGGATAGGTTTTTACTTATGTTTTTAATGGTGTTAAACCCTTAAATGCTCTATGAAATGAGATTCTTGCTACAACTATAGTGATTTTTCTGAAAATAACTTTAAGTAAATGAAATGTGTGGCTTGCCTGATTTCATGATAGGGGACATCACGACTAGCTATTTTGGGGTCGTGAAAAGTTGGTATCAGAGCTCTAGGTTATATAGGTATCACCAGTCATGAGCAGGCTTAGTAGAGTCTTGTGGATCAATACGGAGACGTCTGTACTTATCTTCGAGAGGCTGCAAAACCCTTAGGAAAAATCTCACATTCTTAAAATCTGTCGTGCAAATCTGTTAATTCCAAGAACTAAACTTCTGTTGTTTTTCATTCTCTCACAGATGGTGAGGATTCGCGTTATCGATCAGGGTGACCAGACACGAGCTAGACCAGCGAGAGGTCGAGGACGAGGTAGAGGTAGGGGTGCAGCCCGCGTAGAAGCCGGGGTAGTACCTGTTGACCCTCCTATTGTTTAGGATCTGCTCCCCGCCACAGATGTTCCAGTGGGTCTAGCTCAGGCACCGGCAATACCTATTGTGATTCCGATTCTTCAGGAGACTTTGGCTCAGATTCTAACTGTGTGCACCAGCCTTGCACAGGCAGTCGTTGTTTCTACTACTGCAGCTACTTCTTAGGACGGGGGAGGCACTCAGAGTCCAGCTGCCCATACATCTGAGTAGGTTATTCAAGGGCTTCAAACACCAAGGGAAGCTCCAGCCCAGCCGGTTTCCCCAGCTCAGGATTTTGTGATCCCAGTTATGCCAGACGAGGAGCAGTGTAGGTTGGAGAGATTTGGTAGATGTCAGCCTCCGACATTCAGTGGTGCTGAGGGCGAGGATGCCCAGGGCTTCTTAGATAAGTTTCAGAGGATCCTTCGCACAGCAGGGATATTGGAGACCAGTGGGGTCTCATTCACTACTTTCTAGTTCTCAGGAGTTGCATTCACTTGGTGGGAGGCTTATGAGAGGCGTAGGCCGGTTGGTGCAGCGCCCCTTACTTGGCATCAGTTCTCCGTTCTTTTCTTAGAGAAGTATGTACCACATTCTCGTATGGAGGAGCTCCGCAGGTAGTTCGAGTAGTTGTGTTAGGGGACATGACCGTGATGCAGTATGAGATGAGGTTCTCCGAGTTGGCCCCCCATGATATCAGGCTAAATCCCACAGACAGGGAGAGGATCAGAGGGTTTGTTTATGGTCTCACTTATCAACTACGGATTTCTCTGACCAGGGAGAGGGTATCTAGCATTTCGTTTGAGGAGGTAGTTGACATTGCCATAGAGATTGAGTCAGTTCACCGCCAGGAGAGAGTCGAGAGGGAGGCCAAGAGGCCTCGAGGATCTGGTAGTTTTGGTGGTGTTCCTTCAGAAGTACAGTCCCAACACGGCAGAGGCCGTTCATTCAGACCGGATCAGCCAGGTCGCTCAGGTTATCGTGGTGGATTAGCTGGTCGTGGACCTCACAGTTATCATTAGGGGCATCCATCATTCAGTGTTCATCCAACCCAGAGTTCATCTCGAGCACCATCGGTTCAGTGTTCCTCCGTGCATGGTTCTTCTGGGGGTTATTCAGGTGCTAGGGGTTCCCTTTAGTCCCCACGGTCATTTGCTGAGAGGGGTTGTTTTGAGTGTGGTGATCCCGGTCATATCAAGAGGTTTTGTTCCCGTCTTTTGGGTGGTTCATCCCAGTAGTGGAGTCAGCCTTAAGCTTCATCTCCAGTTACTTCACCACTCGCCCAAGTAGTGAGGGGTGGGGATCAATCAGCTAGAGGTCGCCTTAGAGGGGGAGGTCGATCCGGTGGAGGTCAGGCTCGTTTTTATGCACTTTTAGCCAGACCAGATGTTATGGCCTCAGATGCAGTGATTACAGGTATTGTGTTAGTCTGTGACCGAGATGCTTCGGTCGTATTTGATCTTGGTTCCACGTATTCCTATGTTTCATCATATTTTGCCCATTTTCTGGATATGCCCCGTGAGTCGTTACATACATCTGTTTATGTGTCGACTCTGGTGGGTGATACTATTATTGTAGACCGTGTGTATCGGTCAAGTGTGATATCTATTGGGGGTCTCGATACCCAAGTGGATCTGTTATTTCTTAGCATGGTTGACTTTGATGTGATATTGGGGTGGATTGGCTATCTCCGTGTCATGATGTTCTATAGTGTCACGCTATGATCGTGACCATAGCGATGCCAGGATTTCCGAGGGTTGAGTGGAGAGGTTCTGTTGAGTATGTGCCTAGTAGGGTGATTTGCTACCTGAAGGCTCAGTGTATGGTAGAGAAAGGGTGTTTATCATATTTGGCTTTTTGAGGGATGTCAGTGTTGAGATTTCCGCTATTGATTTTGTTCTTGTTGTCCGTGATTTTTCGGACGTGTTTCCTGCAGACCTGTCGGGTATGCCGCCTGACAGGGATATTGATTTTGGTATTGATTTGGTGCCGAGCACTCAACCTATTTCTATTCCACTGTATCGTATGGAACCGACGAAGTTGAAAAAATTGAAAGAGCAGTTTCAAGAACTCCTAGATAAGGGGTTTATTCGGCCTAGTGTGTCACCTTGGGGTGCACCGGTGTTGTTTGTGAAGAAGAAGGATGGTTCCATGAGAATGTGTATTTACTAGAGGCAGTTGAACAAGGTTACAGTCAAGAATAAGTATCATTTGCCTCATATTGATGATTTGTTTGACCAGCTTCAAGGAACCAGAGTGTTCTCTAAGATTGACTTGAGATCCGGGTATCATCAGCTGAAAATTCGGGATTCTGATACTCCCAAGACAACTTTCAGGACTCGTTATGGTCATTATGAGTTTATGGTGATGTCTTTCGGGTTGACCAATGCCCCCACATCATTCATGCATTTGATGAACAATGTGTTTCAGCCGTACTTGGGCTCATTTGCTATTGTGTTCATTGATGACATTTTGGTATATTCTCGTAGCCAGGAGGAGCGGACTCAGCGTTTGAGAGTTGTATTGCAGAGATTGGGGGAGGAGAAGCTTTATGAAAAGTTCTCCAAGTGTAAGTTTTGGCTTGGCTCAGTAGCTTTCTTGGGGCACGTGGTGTCCAGTGAGGGTATTCAGGTTGATCCGAAGAAGATAGAGGCGGTGCAGAGTTGGCCCACACCGTCCTCAACTATAGAGATTAGGAGCTTCCTTGGTTTGGCAGGGTATTACCGTCGCTTTGTGGAGGGGTTTACTTCTATTTGCTTCGCCCTTGAGCAAATTGACCCAGAAGGGTGCTCCGTTCAGGTGGTCAGACGAGTGTGGGGAGAGCTTTCAGAAGCTTAAGGCTGCTTTGACCACAACTCCAGTATTAGTATTGCCATCAGCTTCAGGTTCTTATACCGTATATTGTGATGCCTCGAGGATAGGAATTGGTTGTGTATTGATGTAGGAGGGTAGGGTAATTGCCTACGCCTCGCGCCAGTTGAAGACTCATGAGAAGAATTAGCCAGTGCATGATCTCGAGCTAGCACCCATTGTTCACGCCTTGAAGATCTGGCGTCATTATTTGGTTGGGGTACATTGTGAGGTTTTCACTAATCAGCGTAGTCTGCAGCATCTGTTTAAGCAGAAGGATTTGAACTTACGTTAGAGGAGATGGTTGGAGCTTCTCAAGGACTATGATATCACTATTCTATACCATCCGAGGACGGCCAATGTAGTGACTGATGCCTTGAGTCGTAGAGCAAAGAGTTTGGGGAGTCTAGCATATCTTACTGCAGCAGAGCGACCATTGGCACTTGATGTTCAGGCCTTAGCGGTACAATTAATGAGATTGGATCTATCAGAGCCCCGTCGGGTATTGGGTTGTGTAGCCTCCAGGTCTTCTTTTTATGACCGTATCAGAGAGCGCCAGTATGATGACCCACACTTGCTCGTTTTTCAGGATAGGGTCCGGTGAGGTGATGCCAGGGATGTAGTTATTGATGATGATGGGGTTATGAGGATGTGAGGTCAGATATGTGTGCCTAATATGGATGGGCTTCGAGAGTTGATTCTAACAGAGGCCTACAGCTCGCGATACTCCATCCATCTGGATGTCGCGAAGATGTATCAGGATCTGAGACAGCATTATTGGTGGAGGCGGATGAAGAATGATATTGTTGGATTTGTAGCTCGGTGTCTCAGCTGTCAGCAGGTCAAGTATGAGCACCAGCAACCAGGCGGATTGCATCAGAGGTTAGATACTTCGGAGTGGAAGTGGGAGCGGATCACCATGGACTTTGTAGCTGGGCTCCCACAGACTTCGAGGAAGTTCGATGCCATTTGGGTTATTGTGGATCGACTGACCAAGTTCGGGCACTTTATTCCTATTGGTACTACTTATTCTTTGGAGCGGTTAGCGGAGATTTACATCTGGGAGAATGTACGGTTGCATGGTGTCCTAGTTTCTATCATTTCTGACAGAGGTACTCAGTTCACATCGCATTTTTGGAGGGCCATGCAGAGAGAGTTGGGTACTCATAATGAGTTGAGTACAACGTTTCATCCTCAGACTGACGGGCAGTCAGAGTGCACTATTAAGATTCTGGAGGACATGTTACGTGCTTGTGTCATTGATTTCAGGGCTTCCTGGGACCGGTTTCTGTCACTCACAGAGTTTGCTAATAATAATTGTTATCAGTCGAGTATTCGGATGCTCCGTACGAGGCTTTATATGGTAGGAGGTGTAGATCTCCGGTTGGTTGGTTTGAGTCGGGTGAGGCCAGGCTATTAGGCACAGATTTGGTACAGGATGCGTTGGATAAGGTGAAGTTGATTTAGGAGCGGCTTCGCATGGCGCAGTCTAGGCAGAAGAGCTATGCAGACCAAAAGGCCCGGGATGTGTCTTTCATGGTTAGGGAGAAGGTTCTGCTGAAGCTGTCACCCATGAAGGGGGTTATGCGGTTCGGGAAGAGGGTCAAGTTGAGTCCCCGGTTTATTGGGACTTTTGAGGTGCTTCAGAGGGTTGGACAGGTGGCTTATAGACTTGCTTTGACACGCAGCTTATCAAGTGTCCATCCGGTATTCCATGTTTCCATGCTTTGGAAGTATGTTGCTGACCCGTCTCATGTCTTGGACTTCAGAACGGTTCAGCTTGAGGGTGATATGTCCTATGAGGTAGAGCCAGTGGCTATTTTGGGTCGTCAGGTCAGAAGGTTAAGGTCTAAGGATAGAGCTTCAGTGAAGGTGTAATGGAGAGGGAAGCCGGTGGAGGAGGCCACCTGAGAAACCGAGCAGGAGATGCGAAGCAGATATCCTCACTTATTTGAGACTCCAGGTATGTTTCTAGACCCGTTCGAGGACAAACGTTTGTTTAAGAGGGGGAGAATGTAACGACCCGAACGATCGTTCCGTGAGCTTTTCCCCATTTTCCATGTTTCTGCTTTATCATGTGTTGCTTAGCGTAATTTTGTTGTGAGGGGTCGGGTGGTTCGAGTTCGGAGGGGCCGTGGTGAGAAATGAGATACTTAGTCTCTTAAGTTGGACTTATGGTTAGAAAAGTCAACCGGAAGTTGACTATTAGGTAAACGACCTCGGAATATGGATTTTATGGCTCGAATAGCTTCGTTAGTTTATTTGGGACTTAGGAGCGGGTTCGGAATGTTATTTTGAAGTCCGGAATAGAACTTGTCTTGAATTGACGAAATTGAATTTTTAGCAATTTCTGGTTGGCAGTGAAAAATTAGCTATCGAGATCGAAATGGAATTCTGGGAGTTGGAACAGGTTCGTAATGTCATTTTGGATGTGTGTGCAAATTTTCAGGTCAATAGGACGTGGTTTGGATGGGGGAGCTGAGGATTTTGTTCTATGCGTTCACGAGGAGGAGGACGTGAACGCAAAAGTCTGGGTGAAGTGTTCGTTGCGTTCACATTCTGGGGCCCGCGTTCGCGAAGGGTAGTTGGCAGCTAGGGGGCCTAAATATTTGGTCTACACGTTCACGTTTGGTGGTACGCATTCGCGTTGTTTAAGGCTGGCTAAGCATCGTGCTCGCGTGAGGGGAGACGCGTTCGCGTAGTGTAAAGAGAGGGGTCAATTGGATTGTTCTAAGCGAATGCGTGCGTATGGCCGCGTTCGAAGGGTAAATAACGGGGTAGAAAGCTTTAAATTCAAAAACGAGGGTTTAAGTCCAATACTTCAAAAGCCATTAGAGAGCTCGGGAGAAAGTGAATTTTGAAGAGATTTTTAGTTAGGAAGTTAACTTGGAAAAGTCAACCGGAAGTTGACTTATAGTAAACTATCTCGGATTGGGATTTTTATTGTTCGGATAGCTCCTTTAGGTCATTTTGAACTTAGAAGCGTGTTCGAAATGTAATTTGGAGGTCCGTGGTAGAATTAGGCTTGAATTGGCAAAATTGGAAATTTGGTGATTTCCGTTCAGTAGTGGAATAAGATATCAGGATCGGAATGGAATTTCAGAAGTTGGAGTAGGTTTGTAGAGTCATTTGTGATGTGTGTGCAAAATTTGAGGTTATTCGGACGAGGTTTGATAGGTTTCAGTGTCGTTTGCGGAAATTGGAGGTTTAGAAATTCTTAGGCTTGAATCCGAGGTTGATTTGATGTTTTGATGTCGTTTTGAGCGTTCTGAGGGCTCGACTTAGTTCGTATATTGTTATGTGACTTGTTGGTATCGTTGGTGGAGGTCGCGAGGGCCTCGGGTGTGTTACAGGTGGTTCACGGGATGATTTTCTTGGTGTTGAAGGACTGCTGATTCTGCTGGTGTGGGGAGCTGATGGTGTTTTTCCACACCTGCGAAGGGGGAGGGGGGGTGCAGGTGCGTGGTCCGCAAAAGCGGAAAGGTGCTCGCAGATGCAGGAAGGAGGGGTTTGGGCTGGATGCGAGGTACGAGTATTGGAGCGCACCTGGGAGACTGTAGGTGCGAGATGTTGGCCGCATATGCGGATTTTGAAGAGTAAGTGGAATCCGCACCTGCGATGGTTTTTCCGCAGGTGCGGTTTCACAGAAGCGGTTATTTTGACCGCAGATGCAGTTTTGCTGGGCAGAAAGTATAAATTGAACCCTTCGCGAATATTTGCTCATTTCCACTATTTTTGAAGACGGGTGTGGTGTTTTTGGAGAGTTTTGAAGAGGAAATCAAGGGAGTTTACATTAAGGTAAGCTATTTGAACTTAATACTCGTGATTATGGTGATTTTCAATTGTTTAAGCATGTAATTAGTAGAAATTTGGGATGCAATTGAGGGGATTAGGGCTTGGTAATTGGAGAGTTTGATTTGGGGATTTGAGGGGTCATAGGAGGTCGGATTTTTATAAATTTGATATGGTTGGACTCGTGAGTGAATGGGATCTCTAGTTTTGTAATATTTATCGTATTTCGAGACGTGTGCCCGGTGGTCAGGTTTGAACCGAATTTGGGATTTTTGGTCTAATTTGATTATTTTCATGTGAAATTCATTTCTTTAGCGTATATTGATGATAATATACTTAGTTTTGATAGATTCGGAGCGTTTGGAGGCCGAGTCGAGTGGCAAGGGTTTCGCGGGGTAGGGTTTTGGCTTGATTAAGGTAAGTAACACTTCCAAACTTGGTTCTGAGGGTTCAAAACCCCGAGCCATATGTTATATGATTAGTACTGAGGTGACGCACATGCCAAGTGACGGGCGTGCAGGCGTGCACCGTGAGAATTGTGGCCTGGTTCATTCCATGGGACCGCTTAGTACCTCGTTCTTGTTGATATCCATGTTTCTATCACATGATTAAGTGTACTGTAAATCATGATAGATATCTTGTTAGGGCTTCACGTCGATACTGTTGAGACCCGAGTGGTTATTTTTTGCTGTCATCTCATTAGTTTCATTGATATTCTGTACTCAGTCTTATTCATGCATATCATATCATGTCTCAGTCTTAGTTATTATTATTTGGCACATCATATCCTTGTTTCGGGCTAGTTTCATAGCATACTGAGCCCGTGTGTGTGAGACTGGAGAGTGATGACTGAGTGAGTCTGAGAGCCTGATTATGAGTAACATTTATGGGATCGGGTTGCACGCCGCAGCGATTATGTTGATGATTGTGATAACGCTTGGGTTGTAGGAACCCCTCCGGAGTCTATAACACACCCCCAGTGAGCGCATATGATATTTTGAGGGATGGACCTTCCCTAGGTATGGATATTGTCTAAGTATTTATACCTGGAGATGGATCTTCTCCATAAGGCTGGAATAGCCTTCCTCAACTGTTATCAGCGATGTGTATATATTCCGGGATGGATCTTCCCTGTGCCGGATGGACATATATAGTACTGAGTGGTTGAGCACTTGAGAGTGGAGGTAAATGGTATATTTTCATGCATTCTGTGCACTGGCACTTAAAGATATGCTGAGCTTATTATTTTACATTGTTCAGATTTGCATTTATTGTGCTTCCTCAACTGAATACTTGAATAGATAGCATGTTTACTGTACTGTACTGTTTAATTTTGTTATCTGTTGAGGTCTAGTTCGTCAATGCCTATCAGTCCATAGTTTGGACTTGTTTCTTACTGAGTTGGTGTACTTACGTTACCCCCTGCACCTTGTGTGCATGTAACGACCCGGTCTGTCGTTACGCAGTATACGCATCTATTCGTTTATTGCTGTCTTGTAGTAGCTCGATTAGACTGTTCACGAAGTGTTGGGGTTGGTTGGTTCGGGTTCGGAGCGAAAATAGAGTGGATTGAGACACATAGCCTCTAACAAGAGCTTTAGAGTTGGAAAAGTCAACTCGGAGTTGACTTATTAGTGAACGACCTCGGAATGCGGATTTTATGGTTCAGATAGCTTCGTTAGGTTATTTGGGACTTAGGAGTGTGTTCAGAATATTTTTAGGATGCCCGGTGTAGAATTAGGCTTGAATTGGAGAAGTTAGTATTTTGGCGAATTCCGGTTGATAGGCGAGATTTTGACCTGAGGGTCAGAATGGGATTCCAAAAGTTGTTGTAGCTTCGTTAGGTTATTTTGGACTTGCCCGCAAAGTTTCAGGTCATTCGAAGATGGTTTGGTTGAGTTTTTGATCAAATGCGTGTTTCGGATGTTTTTGGAAATCATAGGCTTGAATTGGATGAGAATTTATGGTTTTGATGTGGTTTTTGGTGTTTTAATGGCTTGACTAAGTTTGAATAACCATTTTTTATATGTTGGTATGTTTGGTTGGGGTCCCGAGGGGCTCGGGTTTGATCTCGGGCGTTAAATGGAGGAAATTGGAACTTGAAGTGCAGCTGAAGCTGCTAGTGCTGGTCGATCGCACCTGCGATGCTTGGGCAACAGGTGCGGACATCGCAGGCGCGAGGGTGAAGGCGCAAGGGTGGAAATTCGTCGCAAGGGCGGAAGGAAGATCGCACCTGCGAGGTCGCAAGTGCGGGAGATGGGTTCGCAGGCGCGGGCTCTGAGTGTTAAGTGAAGGATCGCAGGTGCGGTCAATGTGTCGCCCCTGCGGGCCCGCCGTTGCGGTAAAGAGATCGCAGGCGCGGAGCCTGGGCGTTTAAGTGACTTTCGCAGGTGCGGTCAAAATGTCGCGCCT